>JADBJO010017749.1:0-5000 GCA_016801955.1 Conus betulinus | reverse complement strand
TGTGCTTGCTAGAAATTTGTTCGCCACATAAACATCTAACATTTTTGACTAATCTGTCTGAATTTGATTACGCCAGTATGATTCAAATATGATTTGTTATCCAAACCACGAGAATCAATATACTATTCTTGGAGAGTCTATCTTTTCTCAGGGTATAGCCTTTAATTCTACTCCATACTGCTTGTTCCAGCAAGTAATAACCCTCCTGAATGGATAAAGAACATGATTTCAGTGGATTCTGTGCCTTGCCTTGCGCCCTTTTTGGCTACTTTGTCAGCCCACTCATTTGAAGAAAATCCAAGATGTGAAGGAACCAGCAGAGAAGGTAACGTTGGTCCCTTTTAAAGTTAAAGATATGAATTAACTGACTGATTTCTAACAAAATTTTGGTCTTTTTCTTGTAATCCGATGATCTTAAAGCATAGAGTACCGATTGAGAATCTACACAAAATAAGATTTGAAAAAAAACTGTAACGGAAAATTAACTATGCAATTGAGGGCCATAAGAATAGCAATAAGTTCAGCAGTAAAGATGGATCGATTTTTGCCAATGTAGTATGACCTTTCCTTTTTTAACGCTGGTATTACAAAAGCTGAACCTGCCCGGTGATCTTCTAGGAGTGAACCATCTGTATATATCTTTAAATGATTTGGATAATTGTTCTGTATATGTAATTGGACTTCAGTTTTCATAATGTTTGAATTCTCATTTTTCTTCATGTCAGTATAATTAATATCAAACTGCGCTTTGTTCATCTCCCAAGCAGGACAAGGGGAGGCCGCTTGATTTGTGTCAATATTACTTGGATTTATATCGGACCTTTTGAGTAGATCTGACACGTAAGTGGCAATTGGCTTCAGTGATGATATCTGCTTAGCTCGTTTAGGGAAAGAATTTTCAGATGTAATTTTTAGTTCCTCAGATGCAAAGTTGTTACTTGTTGAGCTTCTAAGGACATATTTAGCACACATGCAATACTTCGGTACTCGTCCAAAGGTAATTCTCCAATTTCTATATAAGTTCCAAGCGTTGATGCGTGAAAAAGCACACCAAGAGCAAGCCTATAACCCTTGCAATCTATGCTTTGAAGTTTCTAAGTAAATAATTAGGGGCGCTAAAAAATACTTCTTGTCCATAGGACAGTTTTGACCTAATCAGCGACGTAGAGAGATGTTTCAAAACTTTACAATCTTGCCCCCAGGCTTATTTGCTTATAATCTTTAATAAATTTAAACATTTCCTTGCCTTGGTAACGATGTAGCTGATATGAACATTCCAGGACAACTTTGGTGTAAGATAGATACCTAGAAATTTCACGATATCTTTATACTGAATAGTCGTATTTTCAATTTAAAAAAAAGGCAGCTCTGATAGATTGCTGCCATTATTAAAGAGAATCATATATGTTTTCTCTGTAGATAATGTCAGACCATTTTCGTCCATATAAGTAAATATATGATCGAGCTCTCTTTGATAGATGTTCTTCTTGATGTAGTTCAATTCCCTTTTTGACGTTTTTCTTTTCATTGTAACATTCATCCAGATGCATAAATCATCAGCATATTGTACTAATACAACATGCTTTGATAAGAGCGAAGGCAAATCGTACATTAAGATGTTAAATAACATAGAGGCGATAACAGAACCTTGTGGCAATCCCATATGTAAAGATCTAGAATTGGAGTATGCATTCCCTACTCGAACACGTATGCTCCTTTTACTCAAAAAAAAGCATTTAATGTAGTGATATAAATGTCCCGAAATCCCGATTTGTTTCAATTTGTAAAGGAGCTTGGCGTGCCAGACTTGGTCATAAGCTTTCTTGATATCAAAAAAGGTCGCTAGAACATTTCTTCTCCTTGCAAATTGTTGTTTTACATTGTGTGTGAGTTTCACTAAACTGTCAATGGCAGACCTGCCATTTTGGAAGCCTGCTTGATTAACTGGAATAACTTTTTTTTTTTGACAATACTGTATCAATCTTCTCAAAACTATTCTCTCTAATAGTTTACAGGTATGAGAGGTTAATGCTATTGGTCTATCACTATGCTTGTCTGTTGGAGGTTTGCCTTGCTTTAAAAATGGTACAGATAGACTGTTTCCATTGTTCTGGCTTTACGCCCTCAAACCAACATTTTTGAAACAATTTCTGCAGTAATAAGACAAAATTTTCAGGCAGGTGTTTAAGCATGTGACTGGAAACTTTATCTAGTCCTACGGAAGTTTTCTTATTAGGAAGAGATAGAATGGCATCTTTCACTTCATCAAGAGTAATTGGAGCATTGATGAAATGACTATTATCATTAACTGGATCTATATAATCGTCTTTATTTTCTTCTTCTGTTCTGAAAATTTGATCTTTAAGGGACAGACCTTCCAAACGTATAGAATCGGAAAAACATATCGGCGAATGATTCTGTTTTTTCTGAATTAGAAGGAAATTCCTTGTTCTTCAGCTTGACAGGACAAGATGGCAAGTTTAAAACCCTTTTCATTTCATGAAACTTTTTCCAAACTTTTTGTAAATCTTTATGATTCGAAATCTCATTAGAGCAGAAAGAGGACCAATATTGCCTTTTAGCTTGAGCTATTACCATGTTACTGTAGTGATTCGCTCTGTTCTTGGCTATTAGATTCTCTGGTGTTTTGTCTTTTAAATATATTTTAAGCAAACATTTTTTTGTTATTAACGGCTGAGCCACAAGCAGGTGTCCACCAGATATTCCTGAGTGTTTTTGTTTGACTTAAAAGGGCAAAATTTTGGAATGGCTATATCTGCAGCACTAAGGATAGCATCAGTAAAATACAAATACAACTGATCAACGCTATCAATATTAATATCAACAGTCTTATATGTAGCTAGTTTGTTTTTGAAGGTTTCCCAGTCAGCTGATTTATAATTATATTTTGGGATTATGTCTTCTTGAAATTCACAAGAATCAGTTATTTTATTGAAAGTTACAATTATTGGAAGGTGGTCGCTTCCTAGAGTATTGTCAAAGGTAGACCAGCTACATTCAGATTCTAATGCAGGAGATATCAAGGATAAATCTGTTGCTGATGCCCTATGAGTTGGAATGTCTGGAATTCTAGTTATGCTGCCATCATTAAGCAAATATGAACATGAATCAACAATATTTTCTACAAATCGGATACTAGTTATTGATGTGCAATCTTGTCCCAAAATGGCGAATGGGCCCTGCTATTAACCATTTTTCGTTGTCTGGTAGAGTGTGTAACCATTCTGTATTAAATTCAATTGGTCCTTTGGGAAGATATGTAGAGACTATGTTTATCATAAAATCTTCCCTTAATTTAATTCGAGCCGCACACGAATGTAAAGTTGGAATATTGTTTGGAGCAGGGGATGGGTATACTTTATAATCTGTTCCTTCTTTAATATATATAGCTGTATTGATTTTAGTAACAGCATCTACTTGTTCATGAACTGGTGGGTAATAATAACCTGATAATTTAGGCAGTTTGTTTCTTTTCACATTCAAAGATTGTAAAATAAGAGCTTGGTAGGACTTATTCACAAGATGTTGAACTAAATAAGGCAAGTTTGTGGTAACAGACCTAGCGTTCCACTGCATACATTTCATAGATTGAAGATGATTAGATGGCATCATGTAAAGGGTGGGGAAAACGCAATTAACGAACGTAAGTAAATAAAAACGATAATATAATGAAAGGAAATCTTAAACACGCTCTAATAACACACAAAGATTGTCAGAACAATGCTAAAGCAATACGCCTACGTTAGTTTGTCAGAAAAATATGACAAAAATAAAAACAGACGGTTAGTCCTATATAGGCATACAAGGGTTACTTAAAATATTTCTCTCGTCTATAACTGATTAACAGAATCTAAAATATTCTAAATTACGATGCTGAACAGTCATTAATGGCAAAGTGAACGTGGATTACTCAGCAGTCCCAAGTTTGCATGTGAAACAAAAGTTGACGTCAGTAGAAAGGGTCCCTGTCGCTCAGGGCAAGGTAAGGATTGAACCAGTCACGATGTGATGGTCGGGAGTAGGTATGGGGGTGGCAGAAACCTTGCAGAGCGTGATGGCTTCCTCGGTGTTTCCCAGAGGAGGTTGCGAAGATGACGCCCGATGTTACTGGCGAGGATGCTGGTCCCTCTGGAGTTGGGGGGATGGCGTCTGTAGTATTTGGTGATAGTGGGGACGACTAGCTTGAAGATCGGAGCGATCTGCATTGAGACATTCGATCGTTGTTCGTGTGTAGCGTTTGGTTGCTAAGATTCCCCAAGGGTCGTAATTATTATTATGAAAGAGTTGCGGCCCTTATGTATAGTCTGTATCTGATAGGCCTAACCCACATCTCCCTTTCAAGTTGTAAAACTAAAAGTCTCTTTCCCCCTTTAACCCAAAGTTAAATAATTCAACCTTATAAACTTGAACAACTTTAGATAAGAACTTTGAGGGGAAAAAAAAATTAGCAAACGCAGTCACGAATGGATGTTTAGGAGGAATTCATAGCTCTATTCTGTCTGTTCCTCACAAGTCCAGTCTGTCAGGTTTTTTGACAATTCTGCCAGATCTGGTACAAAAAGGCGGAATATTTCCTGGAACAGCAGTGGGAACAGCAGGTTGTGCTGGCTGTGTCATTGGCTTTGGTGCTGGCACTGGTCCAGCTGAGAGTCTCACTGGAGACTGTGGTTGAGGAGGACCCACTGGTTCAGGCGACTGGGTGTTTCTGGCATGAGGATAAGATACCAGGGCTGTTCTGTTGCGGCGAATAGCGGTGCCCTTGTCCATCCCGATGATATAGGAACGTGGACATGGAGATTTCCTGATGATTTCTCCATATCTTTTCATATCGCGGACCCAGACATGATCTCCAGTTTTGTAGCAGTGGCAAGTCTCTTGCTGCATGTCGGCGGTTTGAAGTTTTGTCTTGTTGTTCTTTCATGTGTCTCTCTCTTTTTCTCAATAACATCAAAGTCAATGTTTCTGGGTTTCAGATTTTC
>JADBJO010017748.1:0-36878 GCA_016801955.1 Conus betulinus | reverse complement strand
TCGTCGGGAACAAATCGTTGATGTGTCGACTAATTTGGGACACACAAAAAATAAAAACATTACAAAAAAAAGTTTTTTTTCGGTTGGGTTCCGACAAAACAATTGTCGGATTGTTTCGAAATGTCGGAATCGTTCGAATTTGTGCGGAATATCGGGAAAAAAAAGTCGGAATCGTGAAGTGTCGGGGGGGGGACTATCGGGACCCAAAAAAAAAAAAAAACAGGCGGGGGGCTGGGGCCCAAAAAACCCTACTGGCGGTAAAATTTGTGGAGGGATTTAGTGGGAGCAGCGTGGGTAACAAAAATGTTTCAGCTTTTTATAAATGTCAAATGCTTGTTCACGGACACACCACTAACCCACGCTTACACTGAAGGAAAAAGAGGGGGCAGAGGAGAGAGGGAGGAGAGAGAGGAAAAGAGACAGAGGGGGGGGGGGGGGGACAGGAGAGACAGGAAGTGAAACAGAGGGGACAGGGGCACCAAAAAAAACAAAAAACAGGACCAGAAGGAACAGAGGGGGAACAGGCCGGAGGGGGGACAGGAGATACAAAAACAGACAGGAACAGAACCCAGCACAGACCCAGGGACAGACAGGACAGGGGAAGAACAGGGGAACAGGAGGAGAGAGAGAGGGAGAGAGAGAGAAGCGAGGCGAGGAGACAAGGGGGACAGGCAGATTCTTGGGGGGGACAGATGGATGTTCTTCTTCCATCCACTGGGGCATTTAACAACATGAGCAAAAGAAAGATTGTTGTTTTTTTTTATCTGTTTCCTTGTTCCTCAAAAGATGTATGGCAAGGGATAAATACACATAATACAAAACGCCATTACCCCACAAAATCATAAAAACTGTTGGGGAGATTACATGAATCTTTAACCACTGATTATGTATAAAAAAACAGTAATTCAAATCAAAACAAAGGGAAGAAACAAACAACACCCCACCCCCCACCCAAACCCCAACACACGGCACACACAACCCACACACGCAACACTAAAAAACCAACATGGTTATCGTCCCTTTGTCGTAGAGGGGGGGGGGGGGGGGGGGGGTGGGGACCATTAGCAAATTTCGCATCCGTTACAGGCTCATGAACACAGCCGGACGGGCGACAGGAACAAACAAAAAAACAGGGGGTCCACGAGGGAAATTCCCGGAACCTTTCCTGCTCCGGGGGTAACTGAAAAAACAAAGCCATGCGCTCTTTTCTTTATTTTTGCGTTGGCACCACCGCTGGATAACTCCTGCGGGGGGGACCCCCACCGGCCTTATAGAAACAGGGCAGTTGGGGAGTTTTGTGTGTTATGGGGGGACCATTTTTTTTTTTTTTTTTTTTTTTTTTTAATTCCTGCCATTTAAGGGTACAAGCCATTCTCCATCTTTTGGGGGGAAGGTTGCAAATGCTATGTGTTAAGGGTGTTAATCGTGGTTCACCAAAACCAACGGGTCCCAAATGGGCCTAGCCGTCTCTTTCCGGAAAAAAAAAGTTTGGTGGATGGGGGGGGGATTTTCTGACGGGGTGCAAAAGATGTGGTTGTGCGTGCATTGTTCACCACCCAACGGGAAAAACCTTGTTTTCTTTATGTTCTCCATTCCAAAGGGTGGGGGGGGAACTGTAGGGGGGGGGGGAAAATGGGGGAGGTCAGAACCAATTGTTAAAAATTACGACAGAGATTAAGTTTTTTCCCCCTTGTTATACTGGGCACTGGCAGAGAATTGCGTAACCCCCAGGGGCAATCGGCCCAAGGGAGGGGGGCACGAGGGGGGTCCGGCGGCTCTTTACAAGAGTGAAGCTATTTGCGGGGGCCCCCCACCAAACAAAACTATGTTGTGCCAATTTGACATGCCTGGGGACGATGAGGCAGGGATCTAATGGGCGTTCGTTCTTTTGATATGTTGAAAAGCATTTCCATCATTTCTACATGGACCCCTGTAGTAATTTTTTTTGTCCCCAAAGACTAATTTTCATTCCTATAGGGTCTTATTTGGGCCCTTAAACAATGATGTAGGGGACAAAAAACACAAAGGGGGTGGGGGGACTTCACATGGTCAAGGCATATTTCTTATCCTTTGCCCCCCACCATTTGTGGCCATTGGAAAACCACACTAACCACCATGACGGGGCTCATTTCCAGGATGTATCAACTGATCGTCTTTTTTCATCTTCAGTTAGTGGTTTTTTCACGGATAAAAAACAAGTAAGCGACTTAGCCTTTAAATTCCCAAACAAGGGGCAAAGGTGTCTTCCCTTTGTAACACCCACCATGTAACTCTGGGCCTTTTTTTTTCTTGAATCTGTTCACATTGTTGTGTTCGTACAATAATGATTTGTAGATGGGGGGGGGGGGGACGTTCCTTACCTAGTGCAACTGGCTGGATTGTTTGGGTGTTTGGCAATAAAAGCACTGGGGTTATTGGATACCACAAACAGGATCGTTGGCACACCAAAAAAGCAGGAGGTGTTTGATTGGGGGGCTTTGTGAGTCCAGGTGACATATGTATTTGTTGGCTTACCCAGTTGCTTTGGACCAGTTAACAACACGGGCAAAAATGAAAAGGCGGGCCCCAGAAATGGGCCCCCGCTTGCTGTGTATTCCAAAAATTTCCCTTTTTCATCAATTCACAAAAACCCGCTGCCTTTAAACCCACACCACGGGACACACCAACCCCCAAACCACACCCACGCACAATCACTTGGTGTGTGACACACAACCGATTCCCCACCAAAACAATAAGAGAGATAGATATAGGTCAGAATTATTTTAGAAGAGAGATAGTAGTGAGATATATAGCGACGAATCTCTCTGCTCTCTCTCGCTCTCTCCATGACTATATAATAAAACGTAATGAGATTAATTATATATCCTATAGATTGGTGTGTGCTGTGTGTGTGTGTGTTGGTTTGGGGTGCGTGTGTGGGGGGTGTCGTGTGTAAAACTCAACGGTCCAAACCGGGGCGAGCCGTGGTGGACATGCAAAACTACAAAGAAGAAATCACACTCTGGAGGAAGAAAACTATAATCACTTCATTTTGTCGTGTTAGGCACCGAATCTACCAACACAACGGCAACCATCTAGTCACACGGTTTTCTGGCAAACTGGGTAGGGGGGACCTTGGGGCTAGCAACTGTCTTGCCCGTGTAAAAATGAAGGGGGTGGGAGTGCACTTTTCCCCCATCCAAAAAGAGAAGAAACAAAGGACCCCACCAAACAAGCGGAACTGTAGGGAAAAAACAAAACCGGAACAGTTAATCAATTTCTCCTAATAAAAAACCACAGAATGTAATAGGTGTGTGCACACTTTCCCCAATGTACAGAAACGAAACAATCATTATTCTCAATTTTCTCCCAAGACACAGATGTATTGGGTTCGGTTGGAAACCCCACCAACCCCACCCCCCCATGTAGGAAAACGGAAAACAGTTATCCAAATTGTGCCTGGTGGGACAGTTTTGTTTATTGGGGGTCGGTGCCAAAAAACCCACCAAGCCCCCCTCCCGCCCTCATTTTGAACAAACAACAAACCCCCAACGGTACAGGAACAAAAAAAAAAACAACAAAAACAAAACCAGTCATCAAAAAAAAAATGCCCTATAAAAACAGAAGGTATTGGAGTGTGTAATGTCAAAACAACCCCCCACACCACGTGGGGGGAAAAAAAAAAAAAAACAAAACCGACCAGGTTATATTCTCCTAAAAAAAAAACAGAAGCCGCCGCGCCCCCCACGGGCAACGCCACGCAGCAACCCCACACCACCAACCCACACCCAACACACACCCCCCAACCACCACCCACCACCCCACCACCAGAAACCCACACGCACCCACACACACAAACAACACCCACACCAAACAACACTGTTAACAGAAAAAAAAGAAAAAAAACAAAAAAAAAAAAAAAAAAAACGAAAAACAAAATTAAATCAAATTTCTCCCTAGGAAACACAGAAAAAGGTTATTGGGTGTGGGGGGCCCAATTAATTTCCCCCAATATAACAAGGGAAAACGAACAGTTATTTCATTTCTCTTTTTCAACAAAAGTTGATGAGGTTATGTTACCACCTCCCAGTACAGGGGGAAAAAAAACAAAAACAAAGTGATTCAAAATTTCCTATTACCGAAGTGTGGTTTTGTGTGACACCACCCACCCCCAGTGGAGAAAAAAAAAAAAAGATTGGTACAAAAAAATTGGCTTATCAAAACCCGGAAAGTATAGGTTGTGTGTTGAACCCACAACCCCACTGGATAAACGACAAACAGGTTCTTTTAAAAAAAAGATTTTTCCCTGGCCGCAGGGAAAGTGGGGACCCGGGGGGATGTGTGCAACTCCCAGTCGCATTCAGGGAAAACAAAAAAATAAGAGTAATTCTCTACATTTTCCTTATGGGACAATTTCATTAGTTTTGCGGAACGCCCAAAAGGGGTAAAAAAAAGGGGAAATTTTTAAAACGCGTATTTTGTTAAAAACATTTCGGCGGGCCTTACAAAAAAGGGAAAAAAGGTTAGTGTTGCGTATATTTTAAGTTTCTCGCATTCGACATTTCCTTTTCTTTTAGGAAGGGAAAGAAATTCTTTTTCTAAAAGGGCAGGGGAGGAACAGACAGGAAAAATGGGTGGGTGTTAAAGGGGGGACGTTTAGGGGAAAAAAAAGAAGGAGAGAGGGGGGGGGGGGGGGTGGGAGGGGGGGGGAGAGGGGGAGAGAAGGGAAGAAGAAGAGAGGAGAGGGAAGAGAAGGGGAGAGAGGAGGAGGTGGGAGAGGGAGAGAGGTGGAGAGAGGGAGGGAGACGAGGAAGGTGGGAAGGAGGAAAAGAGAGGGGGGGACGGAGAGAGGGAAGGGGGGGGGGGGGGAAAGCAGAGGGAGGAGGGTTAAATTTTTGTTGATGTTTATAAATACGAAAAAAAATCAAAGGACAACAAAAAACAAATTAAGGAGGATACCGTATAAGCCAGTTTACCAACTTCGCTCTTCAACACAAAAAAAAAAAAGGCCAACCATTATATTTTTGGGAAGGCAAAACAGCCAATTCTTTCACCGGGCAAAAAATGGCCATTGGCAATTTTGCCATTGGAATGGGGGAACGTGGTTTCCACTTATCATGTGCGGGGGGAACTGTTAAAAATGTTTTTTAACCCCCCACTTTAGTTGCTTGTAACAATGGAAAAAAAAAAGATTAGGAACTTTGGAAAACACTTAACATTTAAAAATTATATTGTTTATAACCACAAACTACCAGTTATGAGGGGTGGCAAGGACATTGTTAAAGTGGATAAACGCTATTGGTTAAAAAAGAATTTTTACGGACGGAATAATTGGGGGGTCTATTTACGGGGGACCAGTGAACCCCCAGGGATGTAAAAAAAAAAACTGTCAAAAAACATTTTCCTGGGAAGGGAGTTGTCTTACGGTGTCTGAATGGGGCATTTTAACAAAACAATCTTGTGGGAAAGGCGGGATTGAAAAAAGTTAGAGGATTAAGGGGCTTAAACCCAATCTCTTGTTTGAAGCAAAAGGGGTCAACTTTCCAGGGGGTTGCTCAAGTTAATTTTTGGGCGGTTGTGATGTCCTTTTGGGGGGGATGGGGTCGTCGGGGGGTGGAATGGATGGTTCCAGTTTTTACGGAAGGGGTCAATTTTGTGGGATTTTCCATAACTTGCCTTGGGGACCTGTTTGGTTGGGGGGACCCGGCCCCAAAACCAAGATACTGTTTTGTCAAATTTCTTTTCGCAGCCAGGTTCTTTGTCCAGGGAAGAAGCTTATATCATGTCTGCCTCTCCCCCCCCCCCCCCCACCACCCCCCCCATTTTATTTTCTTGGTTTCTTCCTTCTATCTCAAAAAAAAAAAAGATTTGACAAAATTTTACGGGACAGTGGAAGAAGGGGGAGGGGGAGGAGGGAGGGGAGGGGGGGGTGGGGGGTGAGGAGGGAAGGAGAGAAGAGGGAGAGGAGAAGGATGGGAAGGAGAGAAGAAGAGAGGAGAAGGGGACTCGGGGAGGGGGAGGGGCACACAAAAAGGCAAGGGGGGGGAGAGTGGGGGGGGACCAAGTTTGGCCATGTTGACAACCCCCCCAAAATTCAAAAAACAAAACAACACACTCCCACACCCACCAACCAAAACCCACAGACAGGCACAAAAAAAAAAAAAAAAACCAAAAGGGCGGGGGGGAGGGGGGGGGTGGGGGGGACAAAAAAAATTCTTATTTTACGAGGGGATTTAAAACCAGATATAGGGGCCACTGGGGGTGGGCTTTTTACATTCCCAGTGTCCGTTCGCCCTGAGTTTCGGTCCCCAAAAAAACATTGGCAAAATTAACGGATTGAGGGGGGGGGCAACAAAAAAAGAAGCAAAAGGGAAGCATGCAAAAGTGGGGGGACTAGAAAACCGGTCCATACAAACTTTACGGGAAGGGGGGAAAAAAATGGGGGCAAAAATTTTACATATAAAAAAAAAAAAAAATAATAAAAAATCGAGGAGAGGGAGAGAGAAAAACACAGAGAGAGAGGGAGAGGAGGGGGAGAGGGAGAATCGGGGGAGAGAGAGAAAGAGGGAGAGGGGAGGGGGGGGGGTGGACCGCTGGGAACGAAAAAAAACGAGTTGCAAAGGAAAAAGGGCGATAGAAAAGGGGAGGGGAGGGAGGAAAAGGGGGAACAGAAAAGGAGGGCGGGGGGGACAGCCCCCAGGCGGGGGGCGGGGGAAAGGAGGGGGGGGCAGTGTTTTAGCACACAAAAAATCTTGGACATTAAAAAAAGGGGGGGCAAAGGTACCCAAGGGGAAAAATTGCCAAGGGGAAAAGGGACAAAATCGATTTTTGAAAGCCCGGAAGAAAGAAGGAAAAAAAAGAGGAAAAGGAAAATGGCCCAAATGTCGCGAAGTGGAAAAAAAAGCAAGACCACAACGGAGCAGAGAAAATAAATGCATCCATTTAATGATTTATGGCCCCAGGGGTTGACACTAGAGACCCGGAGAGGGGAGGGAGGGAGGGGAGGGGGGTATTGGATATCAGATATTAAAAAATTTAAAGACATTCGATTCAGGAGGGAATTTAGAGGAAGGAGGGAGGATGATGTTGAGTAGGGGATGGATGAGGAGGAGAGGGATGGTGATGGAGGAGTGGGAGAGGGAGAGGGAGTTAAGAGAGGGGACGGTGAGGAGAGGAAAGAGGTCAGAGGAGAGAGAAAAATAATAGAACTTAACCAAGCTAAAAAGGTAAAACATATATGGGAATCATATAGAGGTGCAGGAATTAGGGTAGTAGCAAAAATACAAGAACACAACAAACACCACCAAACCACCTACCACCACCCAACACATACACAACACCCCCACCCCACCACCACACACACCCCACCACCTACCAGCAACACTTTTTTTAGTATGACAAGCAGTAAAAGGGGGAACATTACTAGCAGAAATAAAAACTGTGCATTTCAAGTACCAAAAACAGTATTTTTAAAAAAAAAACAGTCAGTTGCCATATATGTTAAGGAATTCATGAGAATTTTGGGCGGAGGGGTGGTGGTGGTCGCGGTGGTGGATTTATTCGGGGCGGGAAGTATGCAATAAAAGCAACTGGCGAATCATAAAAGATGGTTTGAGATGGCTGGAGGATGAGGAGGAATCAGGGATTTGGAGAGGAGATTGTAAGCGAGAGAGTGTAGAGGATGGAGTAGGCATAGGGGGGGCAGGGGTAGGGAGATTTAGGAGATAGTGAGTTAGAGAAGTGAGCAAGGGAGAGAGAGATGGTCTATAGGGATTTTATTTGGTACAGATCAACGATCCTAAAAACAAAACAGGGGTGAGTCTAGAACCATGGGATAATAAACAAAAAAAAAGACCATTTAATAGGCAAAAACAAATGAAAAAAAAAACCGACTAGCGGAAATAACGCAAAAATAAAATTGTTAAGGAGTGAGGGGGGGGGTACTAGGGACAAGACAGGACCTAGGGGAACGGGCCATAAGAGGGGGGGGAGTACGGGGTAAGCAGACCAAAAAAAATAAGGTGGGGGCCCCTAAGTCCCATCGGGAGGGGTGAGGGGTGAGGGTGTAGGGGGGGGGGGAGAGAGGCGGAGGGTAATTTGGTACGGGGATATTATATCAGATAATCGTATCACACTATCTCCACGGTAGGAACTTTAGTAGACTGTGGAGAGAGGAGAGGACCGATAGAGGGTAGCCGTAGAGGATCGAGGAAGGAGGATCGAGGGTGGGCGACTGACTGAGTTGAGTACGATTCGAACAGAATTCGAAGCACGAGGAGAGAGGCACACGACCAGAGACACGACCAGAGAAGACAGAGACGGTACGAGGAGCCTACCACAAGAGTCAACACACACAACATGTACACACACACACACAAACGTAAAAAATGAAGGACACGACTGAAGAGGCTACCTCAGAGGGTCTCCTTATCATCTTCTCTTCATCTGCTCTCTCTTCTTCTCTCTCACAAACACACAACACCAAACAACACACGCACACAAGCACACCACCACACACACTGACAGGCATACCCATCAGCCGGATCTATCTATCTCTCCTCGTCTTCTCTCTCATCTCTCTCTCTCTCTCTATCGGGGCAGGGATCTGACAACGCCCGCCCTGTCACGCTGCAATGAATTTACTGCATACTATCACTGGATCTTTCGTTCTCTCCCGCAGCTGCTCCGGGAGTCTATGACAAACGACGGGACCAGGGACTGTAAGCGTTCAACGACCCAACTTTTTGAGCCGGTTCAAAACTAACGGCCACACGGGTACAGCACACAACCTAACGAAAAAAAACACAGAAGTACACCAGCACCCTCAACGAACTCTCGAACTGATAACAGAACAGGAAAGCACAGGAGTCTTACCTGTTTTAACGCCGAGGTGGTGGGTGGGTTGTGTAGGCCTGTGTGTTATGTCAACAAAACGTTGGGAGTTAGGCGTTATCTTGAACCTTGGAGGGGGACTGGGCACGAGGCTTTTTGCAAAGACCCCGCGGACACACAGAAACCATGGGGGCCAGGACGGATTAGATAAGCGCGGCGGAACAGAATTCAACTGATGTGTGGGCCTCCTGTGTTCGAGGACATCGTGACATGATTGATGGGTCAGGTGTGTGACACTTGCGACGGAAAGCCCAGTTAACGTGCCGTCACGCATGCGCGTGAAACGACGTTTGATGTATTCCATGTCAAGGTTTAAAAAAAGAAAAGGGGGGAAAGAAGAAAAAAAAAAGAAGAAAAGAAAGGGGGGGGGGGGGGGGGGGGGGGGGAGGACACACACACACACACACACAAAGGAGGAGGGGGAGAGAGCGAGGGCCAAGCCAGGTGGAAGATAAGCATTAATTTGGGGTAGGGGAAAAGTGAGGGTGACATTGGCTGAACTGAAAGATTATGAGGATTAGGCAATGATTCATACATAACACTGATTACAAACATCTCGGTGATAATTTTATGGTGGTTTACAGCTGACACGATAATATCACTTCACAATGGAGCGCAATGGAATTCCGAGCAGACGACAACCAAAGCAGACGACAACTTGACCTTATGAAGCCAAGCCTTGCGCATGTGCAAACCCTGTGATAGGCGCCAGAAAAAAAAAAAAAATGGGGGGGGGGGGGGGGAGGGGGAAAGCGATCGATAGAAAGCGTTCACCGTGCAGTGCTGTTGACAGAGACGGGTGATCGTCAGTGCTGAGAACTAGAGCCGTTCGGTTGCCATTATCTTTCAACACGATGCCATGAATCAGCTGTGTGTGTGCCTGGCCATGGTCGTCTGTGGCAGGTCAGGTAATAAGTATGATTGTAGCTGTCATTCATTCTCTCATTGCAGCTTGGTGTACATCCTTTGAGCCAGGTGCTAACAGTGGCCTACTATAAGTGATTGCCATACTCCTGAAGATGTCGACTCCCTTGTAGTTTCAGTTTCGTTGAGCATCGAGTATTAGGGTTGCTCGCAGTCTGTTGATCGTGAAGTTTGTATCCTACGTTTGTCAAACTCGGGGAGGAACTCGCACTATCACACACAAGAGAACTAGGTAACAACGCGCGCTTCCAAACCAAACACACACACACACACACACAGAGTAAATAAATGATGATAATGGGTTTCTTTAAACAGTAGATAAAAAAATGGGGTGAAGATAGGAAAGAGAGCCACAACAAAAAACGAAATAACTTAAAAAAAGAGATTAATTGATTGATTATGGGTTCTTTTAACACTAACCACCACACACACCAAAATGACCAACACAGCTGAGAACTCATCTGTGTAGCTAGACACATGAACATTACACACACACACATGCTGTGCGCGTTAAAAGATACACTTTGTGGTACATAAAACCATAGCCGTGTTCTGTTGTGTTGCTCAGTCTCTCATGCTACTGTTGTGTATGTGTGAAAATGTGTGCCCCACATATGGCACGACTATGTATGTATCTATTGTGTGTTTGTCTGTGTGCACATGCACTGGATTGTGCATTATATCAAGGTGAAAGGGTGAAGCAGATCCATGTAGGTTGTACAACTTAATATACTGTAGCATGGAAGCCTTCATGGCAAAAATACTAAAAATGTTGAGCAGTCCTTGATATCAGTGCAACATTCATTGTAATCAAGCCAATGTTAACGTGGTAAAGACCTGCACAATGCCTATACATGATTGTAGTAGACGTAGTCTTGCAACAAACAGACCCAGAGAAGGAAAACGACAGCTCGAGTTTTCTGTGCATGTTTCAACACTATTGCAAAATGTGAAGAAAGATTTTGTATGCACAAGTAGGCTGCACAAGCCCATGTTCTGAATGCAAGTTCTGATATGGTCACCCGAACGGCTCAGAGAATGCCTATGTGCATATAAACATGAAATGGTCTCTCTCTCCCACACATACACACACATATGTGCGTCACCACGGCCTCACTCACACAACCCACACACGAACACACACACACATACACAGTAAATGACATGTATTTGCCTTGAATCATATTGGATGCTTTTCAACCTGAAATCCCACAAAACATGAACAGGTATGACCAGGGATATGTTGCGGGCTAGGAAGCAATGATAGTTTTTAGTTCCCATCTCAGACCTATATTTGTGGGATGATGTCACAACTCCCATGTTGGATGCTACATGGAGTGGTGGCATCCCCACTATTATTGGAGACAAAACAGACGCCAGTGAGGAAAAAGGCTATAAATGTGAAGGCTAATGTGAGCATGAGTCGCCCTGAAGTAGTATCTGGTTCTAGGTATGTGATGTTAAAGAGAGGAACCTTTTATTGATAGATATCTTTATAGACAGATCGATCTTTAATTTCATGCCTCTGAAAAAAGTACATTATCTTGTCACAGAGTCAGACTGTCTGAACAGAAGTCATGTCTGGCAGTAAGCTGTGTGAATGTTATACTCTGTGAAATGGCTTAATTCTTTCCTTTTTTTTTTTTTTTTTATTAACTTTGACAAGACAATGCAGTCCAGATATTACAGTCTCCAGGTAGGTACTCATAACATTTTACAAAGGCTTTACTGTGTGTTTTTACACTTAGTGTTTCTCTGCCTTATTCAGATTGTCACCAGGTGTTGTCACCAGTCATCAAACAGTTCTCAAGAGTTTATACTGGAACAGACGATGACGGTCCACCAGAACCCATACTCAAATTTCTAGAGTATCCAATTACCACTTGGGGTATGTATGGGTCCACCAGAGACCCACGCTTCATCAGAAGTCTCCGATTTCAAAATGACGTAAATGCTTCTTTCTTCACATTTGATGCACAGACACCAAAATTTTGCTGACATAAATTACAGTTTCTGAAGCGATACCCAAAATTTTTATGAGGAAAGTTTATTTATGGTATCCCACAGATGTAAAAGGACGTTTCAAGTGTTCTGGATTAAAGGTACCCTGGATTAGTAAAGTGGGAAGCCAATAGTGACAATTATTTATAGCAACAGACCCTATAAGCTTGTACTTAATACGTACAATACATTTTGATTTTTTTTTTACTCATAGCAAACAGATCGTGCACGATGAAGCCAAGTTGTTCGGTTAGCGGAGCGCAAGAAGAGATGCAATAAAAAGTAGATTGAATGGGACATCGCTCCATTTCAGCAGACCTGTACATAAAGCGCGGCATCCAATGAGGGAGGATGCAAAGAGAATCCTTCTCCATCAGTGCAGATCCCGTGGACCAGTTCCAGCACCAGAACTGACGATCTTTGTCCAACAACATCCCACAATTGCAACAGATGCGATGCAGAGTCAGGCCGCCATCAGATAACGAACCCCACCGTCCCTGCACACTTCATAGATCCTACCCCCTACAGACCCATCGCGGAGGAGGAGAGGTTGCACGAGCTGGCAGGTCGCGAGCTGCTCGATGTCCTGGAGAAATATGGATTTCAACCCAGCCCTGTGAGTGCCTCCAATGGAGAACGCTGATTGCTGGAGGGCCAGATCAAGACCGGCACCCACGCTGGCTCCTGGATGCTCTCCCTGTACACCCAGTTGTGACATCAATGCCACGGACAGGTGGGAGAAAGCGTTTTTTTTGGTGGGAGGGAAAAGAGGAATGGGAGGGGGACTGGGTAAGTAAGGTATGTGTTATTGCAGGCTGGACTGCAAAGGCATACTCGGGGATGTCACAGAGTTGAGGAACTCACAACGGGGGGGGGGCCGGGGCTGGCGTAGGGAGGGGAGAGTTCACAATAAGACTTGAATAATCCAGGCAAAAGATCCCATTCTGCCGTACAAGCAATGGGCTGATCCCTTCCAAGACTTCGAATGGTTTTTGTTTAGTATTGTTCATTTTTTTTGCTTTTTGGTTGGTTGATGGGGGTTAGAAGATCGGTGCGTGCTTTCGGTGAATCACTATCAATCTCAGAGGAGCTACACAAAAAGTCGACGAGGCATCAAAGAATTTATTTTTCCTAAACCAAAGTATATCACCTATGTCATACTCAGTTGTGTAGTTAGTTGATTGCCCGTGATTCCTTGTTCAAGTGGTTGTATTAATGATGACCTGTTTATCACGTCAGTGCTGATTTCACACTCTGACAAGTGAGCCCGATTATGTACATGTGTGACTAGATAGAAGGAGAAGACTTGACTCTGATTGGCAGATCCGTAAATAAGCTGCCTGCATGCTAGGTAAAGTATATACAATGTTTTGTCAATTTATCCTGTTGGCAGTTAAGATGCTAAGTAACCGCCACCATATGTTTCGGATTCACAGGTGCTCATGGTGGACAGACACCCTCCCCGCCCCCCCCACACCAATACAAACAGAAAAAAGGAAAAGAGAACAAAAACAAGAGGTACAGAACATACATTCTGAATGATGACTAGACATGCGAAAACTCACCTAGATCATGTCCAAACTGGTTACTCATAATGAAAAAATGATACTTAAAAGGAAAAAACAATAAAATTTCGTCATGTACTTACTATTAAGAACACAATCAGGGTTCAATGTGCTGATTGTTTAAGTTGAGATGTCTCAAAGTTGGCGTGCAGATGTGTGCTTACTGTTGGCCATTCCGACTTTCAGAGGTCGAGTGTGGAACAGCCGGAGAACAGAAAAGAAAGACTGATCTTATGAATTCTGCCAACTCTCGTTTTAAACAACATTAAATGGGAGATCATCAGTTGATGGATGAAATTTTTCGTGTAAATACAAAAACCAAAGTTTATCAGGCTCAATGTTCAAGTTGTGTTAAAGGATGAACAGGTGTTCTAACTATTCTCGCAATTGAAAAGGTAAAGCGATGAAATGGCAACATGAATTTGTATGCACAAGTATGGTACATTTCAACCTGGGACTGTGTTTTTAAAAGAAAGGAGTGTTTCAGTTCTGATTTCAACAGTCCCAGGATCACAGTCTTAGTGGTTTTCTGTCGTAGTCACTCGAGCAGTTCATGATAAATTTGCCCTTTTCTTTTTCTTCAATATGCGCTCATTGTGACAGTGTTTGAGCTTTTAGTCGTTCACTCTACCACAAACCACATATAATACAGCTGTACTGTGAATACTGCCTTCACAGGGCTTGTCAAACTACAGAGACATGCATCGGACAAAACCGATGCACGCGTGAAACAGAAGAAAAGGTAATGTCCTTAAAAAACCAATTCAAAATATGTACATCAATGAGTGTCCTTGTTAGCTAAAGTGAGATGATAAGGCTAGACTGGCTGAGAGCATCGTCCATTTGGGTTTAAGGAAAAAAACAAAAACAAAATTAAACGTATTATATAGCGTTTAATTATAACTAGATGTATACGATAGATGAGTCGCCAGATAGGACACACTAGGACCGACAAACTGGAAGAGCTCTGGTTGCTCCAGGTCAATGGATCCGACGATGGCGACAGCTGTTCAGTAGTGTATTGTACAGCCGCTCACCTTACACGACCAATCACTGATTGTGTTGGATTGTCCTGTAATGTCATGATATGTTAGGTGGTAGTCAACTGATCCTTGCCATGGACATGTGACGATGTAACGAATATTTGGATGTAAAATCGATGGTGCAGTGTCTAGGTCTTGCTTTTCGACGTTTTTCTCGACGTTTTGTTTGTGCGTGTTCTAGACCATGTGCATAAATGAAATGAAATCAGCGTGATTAAAAAGTTCATCCTGAGACCTAAGGCCGGATAACTTGTCCCCAAAGACAGAACAAAAACAAATAAAAAAGCCAGCAAACGAACAGTAAAGTAAGGGAAGAAAATGAATACGAACTGAGGCAAAAGAGAGTGACAGACAAGAACAAGCTGACCTAGCACCGCCTTCCAGATTAGGTGACTCGGGTTAGCAATTCAGCTCACGCTAAGGACCCCAGGCATCTCACACTGGGATACTAGATACTCACTTGTGACCAGAATTTTGTGGGGTCAAGAATGTCAGCTTTTTCCGAGTGTGTCTTTTTTTTTTTCTACAAGTATCGCTACAGACACACCATCAAAATCTTCATACTTTACTAACCTTTGGCCCATGACCAAAATCATATAGAAACTGCACAACAAAGTATCTTTTAAACAATTGGATTCTGCCAATTGCAGTGTTCTCAAAATGAGTACTGGTGACAATCATTGACCAGCGCAGTTAGAATAAACGTTTCTTACAACCTGTATTTGGATAGTCATTTGTGCGTGCTCGGTCCGTAGTTTTCATATACAGAAACAGAAATGCTATTTTACTGTCCTGATCTTGTTTTTCCCCTCTTTCCTCTCGAAGAGTGTGAATTGTTCTGCTGTGTTGAGTTGCTCCCTACTGCCAGCATAGGAAACGTGTTGTCGGACTATTATTCCCCCAACTCCCATACAAAACCACTTACATTTACTTTCCATGACCATCAAAAAGTGCCTGTATTTTCCATGGACTAGTTTATCTCTTACCAGCGCACAGATGTCGAAATAAAGCTCCAGGATTTCAGCAGGTTTAATATTTTTTTGCTGCTTGGACTGACCATTTAGACAACGCACTCTCACCGTACCAGGGTACGAGCGGAGCACCTGTCCTGCATCTATGCCGTCAAGTGCGGACCCCAGGGACACTGTGCGCCACAATTCCTGAGCCGTGCCCCGGGCAGTGAATTCCTGGTATCAAGTGACCGACTTAGCCAACACAACGCCTGGCCTATGATGCCCGCAAGTCAAGGTGCAAGCGGGGATGTGTGCTGTGACTCTCTCCGTGCTGCAGGTCGTGGTGTGTGGCTGCGGATCGTAGACTAAAACTCCACATCCCAGTCTTTCTTGGTTCTGGTCTAGATGCGGATGATATGCGCGGTGCGACCACGCGACAGATGCGTTTCTAGAACTTTCTTTGTCATCACAAACGAGAGCAATGGGTACAGCCAGGGCTGCTCACATACACCTACTTGTTTAGTATACATACGTCCTGTCTCTTCATGTGTGTCTCCTCACCTCTTTCATCACACTGCTCAATAGTACTCACCTATGGTAGAATTTTGCTTTGCAGTGTTTTAGCTATAAATCTTGTTTAAAATACCGTTTAGTGCGTGTACATGTATGTTTAGATTTGTGTTTACAACTTATTACAATATGGAAATAGTTCTAAAACGTTAAAAGATCAAAATACATGAATATGGTATGTCATTAATATATCAGCTGTAATCTTGTTTGATTAGCAAAATACTAATATCTAAAAATTTAGATTTCAAATCATATTACAAAAAGGGAGCGAAACGTGAGGGAATAATAGCTAGAGGGATGGAAAGGGGAAAAGGGAGGGGGGGGAGAAAAAGGGGGGGGGGGGGGGGGTGTGTCTTGTGGGGGGGAGTGGCGGAGCGTGTCGGGAAAAAAGGACCTCAGTCTGTTATCGTGTGTACTGCGACGTGGGAGTGAGCTAGGATGATTTTACGTATTCTTAGTCGTGTGGTCACAGTGAGTTGTTATGAAAATCCTCCAACTATGGCCTGGCATCCTAACTCTGGCCTTTCCCAGACTCTCAGTCAAGCTGCTTGCAGAATGTAGGATCACACATCATCTCATACTTGAGCCAGCACTGATGTCCACACGTGTGCCTCGATCCAAGACCTAGTCTGCTGTCGACGCACAACATGCAGGTGCCGCTTGAGCTTATCCATCACTGGCTGAGTCGTCCAAAGGGGGCTTTCAAATATAAGTACGGTGGCCGATGTGAACGTACAGGGGGAAAAGGCTCCGGGAACGGCCATGAGCGTGCAGGGAGACTTGGCATTGGGGAGCCGACGCATAACCCCCGAAAGCCAGACTGTGTGTACCTTCTGCCTGGAAAAACGTGGTGCCTACATCTTCCACCGCCTGTCACGAAGCACGCCGGGCCTGTCCTCAGCGCCGTGTTAGCACAGGACCTCGTTGACAGCCGGGAAACCTGAAAATAATCCTCCATTGCATAACAAGGAATGTAACTCTTGTAACTGTGACAAAAGGGTGGCAACCGATCATCCCAAGCGTCCACCGGTAGGGTCCCTAATGAGCCTCAGCCTTCATGGAGTGCTCCATTTGCCTCCTTGAGGTCTCCCAACAAGAGGCCGTCTGCCCAAGGAGTGGACAGACTGCAAAAGAGAAATCGTTTAGAGGGGAGGTCAGACGTGGCTAGGAATCGGGTGCAGCGTTTTCGGGCCTAACTCACAAAAAACATCACTGCGGCCCAGCAAGGACTGGCGGAAGCCTGCCTGGAATGATCTTGTGTCAATGTCAGGGAAAGAGCGGACAATGGTTCTGGGGATCACTTGCTGACGGAAAAAGGGGGGGCCCCGAGATTGATCAAGAGTGACCCTGCTGACTGTATAACAGCGCAGTGTGTAATCAAAAACAGGCCATTGATACTAGTGGTATACCGATGTAGGTAATGGTCGTTCATGTTAGATCGGGGCGGGAGTGAGTCGTGGAAAATCAACCGGGGAAGGAAAGAGATGCACGGCAACAACAAACATTTTCACATCTAACGTTCCCACATGCTAAGTACCAATGATTATGACCCGTGCTCTCCAGAAGCAAGAACCTGCTGTGCCGGCGTGTGGTTTTCAAGAGGGGGGGGTGGTTCAGCAAAATCTATTCCCATCAACAAAGTTTCAGGCTCAAGGAGGGTTGGAGGTTGAATAATCTGTGGATACGTCTTATTGAAATGCCGACACTGGAAGTGTTATCTATCACTTGCGAAAACGCTTCTTCCGCTCAGACCACCGTTGAGCTCCAAAGGGTATCAGGGACAGTACTGCCCATGTAAGTAGTGTGACCCTTGGGAGGATTAAATGGACCGTGATTTCTGAGGTTATCGAGTGGAAAGAGGCTGAACAAGGTGTGCTGGAATTCCAAACAAAATTTTAACCAATTACATGATGCAACGGGTCTGTGTGATCGATAGATCAAAGGAAAAAATCAGCTGAGCATGAAAAGCAATTAAAGCAGTGATGTTGGGGAATTAAGAAACCGTACTACAATACAAATCAGACTATAATAGTAACGAATAAATTGACCATAAGTTCCTAATGACAAAATCATTACGTCAATTTCTCTTGGTGTCTTGGTATTCTGTTCTCTTTCCGACCATGTCCTGCATAGTTTGTGAGGGGTGCATACAATACCTGCCATAAGAATCGCAATGTGAATGAATGTATAAAAATCTATCGAATAGTGAAGAAAAGATTTTCAGAAATTTCTTGTGTCAAGAAAGATTTTCATAAACGGATCTATGCTGGGACCTACAAAAATTCTGGTCCGAAAACGGGGGATTTTTAGATAAATGACTACTAAACAAAACTTTCTTCTTTCGAAATTGTTTTCTTTTTTTTGTGGATTGGTTGCGGAGACTGTGTCACCTTTGAAAACGATACCTTTTCGTCTTCGAGTGGAGTTGAATTGTAAAATTGTGTTGGCTACCTGATGTTATTAATCGACGCTATGTAATCGCATATAAGTTTTATAGTGATTTAATATAAGTAAGATAACGTTCTCCGTATAGACGCCAGTTCAGGCACCAGCTGCCTAAGGGAACAAGAATATCAGGACATTGTATTTTTTTAGGATGTTAGGATAGACACTATGTCAACAGTCAATTCCAGGAATCTTATGATTGCACAAAGTGCATCAACGAATCTCACTAGTTCTATTTACGTCATTTATGCCCACGCTGTATAGATGTCAACAGTTTTATTGTTTGATCTTATGAGTTTAACAAACGAAACTAATGATACTATCGTGACAACACAGTCATGTGTAAGGTGGTAAGTGCCCTGGGTGATTGGAGTAGGTATGCTTGTACGATGGCAGTAGGTTTTTGAATTTGTCCGTTTAGGTTTCCAGTGTGGTTTCAGATGAAGGTCTGGGGGTGCAGGCGTAGTTCGAGGCCCACTGGTCAGTTTGACTATTATTTTAACTAGAAGTACTCCGAACTGCAATGAAAGTGTCGAGCACTGAGCTGAGAAGCAGATGCTCACAGTGCTCAGCGGAGCACAAAGTAGCCCCACTGAGTTCAAGTTGTCGAGAGAGGTCTGCGGAGGTAGAAGGGAGATGCAGTGGATGCAGTGGTACTGAGTCTTAAGGAGTAGTGGCCATGAACACGCTTGCTGCCATGCAGTGGAAAGGGGGAACAGAGAACAGCCAGGCATCCCCCTGTGGCCAGGCACATTGCCTAGGGATTGCTGATGATAAGCAGTTGTCTGGGTGTTCGATGATCACGTGACTGGGGGGGGGGGCGGCTCCGTTTTTTTGTTTCCTGCTCAACTGCAGCTTGTGGTTAGGGGGAGGGGGGTTTTTTCAGCGTGTATGGCCTTTAGCGCGGGGTCGATGGGCAACCAAATGGCGCATGGGAATTTTCGGCGAACTCCTGGCCCGTGAAAACCATCTCTGACAACTCTCTCTGTCCACCATATACGAGGCGAATTTTGTTAACATGCAAATGAGCTGCTATGTCTGCCGTGAGATAACTTGTTGCGCAGTCGAGAGGCTTAACTGCTGTTGTGACTAGTAAGCCATAAGCATTAGAATCAGCAAATGCCTTATCTGTCTTGATGCGGGGTGCTTGCCTAAAAGGCGTTAGGTTATGATAGTTGCTTTCCTACTGCTTTTTTCGCGCTACGGCATAGGATGTGCACACGTCATAGCGCGGGGGGGGGGGTCCACCTTGCATCCACTTTGTATGAGGTGAAATTGGCGTGACAATTGTGATGTGAATAAATGATATAATTTTCCACAAAAGCCACTACAAATATTGCTTTGTAGTTAATGAAAACAACAAACAATGCTTTGAATGTCATCTCATACCTTACCCCCCTCCCCAAGCCTCCTCCCTTACAATGTTGCTTGGGGGATCATTTACTTTTATTTGATTGGAAACCTTTCTGTTGCATATGCACACATACACACAGCACAAAACACATGGCGGGCACACACAACACACACTGCACACACACAACACACATGCTCACATAAAAGACTGATCACCAGTCAAACTGTCATGATAAGCCTTTTGTGATGGCATGACTAGACCCTCAAAGCATTATGATGTAGCATTTAAACATTTTGTCTTAGGATGCGCTTTAGGCTCAAGTCCCATGGGCTTGTGGATTCTGTCGTTTCTGAAGAAAAAAAAAAAACTTCTTAACATGCGATAGGCACTGTCCAAGAATCTGAACATGCTAATAAACATGCTTATTTCGCTCTCACACTCAGCAAACTCAAAGAAGAGCCGAGAGAGAGAGAGACAGAGGGAAGGGGAGGGTAAGCACGATGGAGAGTGAGACTAGTGCAGTTTGCTTTACCTCGTCTGAGGTTACACACCGATGACGTAAAACGAGATGTATCTGGCAAAAGAAATAAACAATAAGGCATGCTTGGACACTTTGTGATATTAAGATGTACAAATAAGGACAGTCAATATTGTTTGGTTACTCTGTGATATTAAGATGTAAAATACCGAAGTCAAAATTGTTTGGTTACTTGTGATATTAAGATGTGTAAAAATACTTTGGTCAACTATTGAGTATTTAAAAGTGTTGAATAATTTCGAAAGTTTTGTCTGGCCAGCAGAGAATAACCATTACCGTATATAAATGAATCACGCTGAATGCAAATAAAGGAGTCTGAAAATGTGTTTTCATTCTCTGTGCATTCATCACAGTTGTGTTTTCTTCTTCACTTTATGTCAATTTCCTGCGAAAATGAAGCCTATTTGAGCACTGGTGCCATACATAATCAAACACCAGATATAAACCAGAGACCGATGAGAGGGTGAATGTGAGTGGGTGGGGAAACAATTGTGTGCATGTGAAAGTGAACGAGCGTGTGGCCTCACTGTCCACAAAGTCAATCTTAGCTCACATTCTGTCGTCACTCCTTTCTTACAAACATGCTTTCAGGTCAGCTGAACTTCTTCCTTTTTCACTTTTCTTTTAAGTCTTCACATTTCTTTTCAATGTAATTCAAACAGAAACACACCACACACACACACCCCAGACTTTTGTCTTTTCCATATCTCCCACCAATTCGAACGGTAAAAGCGTTTAAACCAGGGTATTCACTCACTAACAGTCATCACACACACACACACATACACACACACACACCCCTAATTACACACACACACACAAATACACACTTACATTCTGCCCTGAAGGCGATGAACTTCACAAGTTCACACACACAACTCTCAAAGACAAATAAATCTAACTGGAACAAATTGTCTGGATGACTGGAAACAGAAAGCAAAACTTTCTTCTTCCGTGTCAGCTGAAAACAACAGATTCTCAATGAAACTCGCAACCACTCCCCTCTTGGATTTGTATACTTGTTTCACTTTTCAGCTTCATGTTGTTTTCTCATGCATCAAAATTGTGAAAAAACTGTATGTGTTTATATACTATGTCTATACAAGTTTCTACTACCGTGAGAAATATCTTGTTTATGATTTGTATGCCAGAGTGTATGATGGCCTTGCTTTAATCACTTTTTTTTTCCATTCTTGGTACTACATTAATGACCCACAAGAGACAGAATGACCATTACACCTTATACTCAAAGACCCCTGCGGATTTCCATCACTCCATTCACATAAATGAATAACTGCTCTGCAGTGTACGCAAGAGACGCTTAAACAGATGTGCCTGCTGCATGGTCTGTACCGTAGCCACTGAGTCCACCTCACTTGACATGTGGGTGGAATTGCACTATGGGGCCTTCACTCTTTCTTGTTTACGACTATACGGGTAACTAATTCTAAATTTCCACCTTCCTCACAGACAGCATTTTTTTGTCCCGGCACCACGCTGCGACCACTACCTGTTGGTTATACCAGCATCCCCCGCTTCAACTCTAACATGCACCTGATTTGGTGAGTACAGGCATTGTACACTATTTCACACACACGCCGGATGACCTTGAGTGATATCACGATGAATGACACGGTGCATTGGGCACTCCAACAGGTTACCCGCTCATTCGTCTCCTGCGCCGGGTCCTCATTTTGGTGCATACTGTTTTTCTATCAGATCCACAGCGCTGATATGTCTTCTGTTCTCAGTCTTCTTGGACTTACCAGTGCTTACTACTGCATAGCATGGCTGGAACCTCAGACACACCGGAACAGCAATTTGACACGAACAGCTCACATAGACCGATGACTAATATACTGCACTGTTTTTCGTGGTGCTTGTGCGTTTTCGCATATGTGTCACGCTGCACCCGCCTAGCCTGTGTTGTGTGTTCTGCGCCCGTATCTCCCCCTCTCGTGTGTGAACTCTGGACTTTTACACTGCACCTGCAGCACCGATGATTGCCACAACGGCTAACAAGACATGATCATTCGTACCACCAACTCTACGAGTCCAGTCACTGATATCCGCGCGTACCCCCCGTCATATCTTTGGAGAATCGTTCCCGCCCAACATCCTATTTTCGGGCCGACCCTTGTTAATGAGCCTGCTCTCCTTTTACACTGCGGTCGGTCAGTCCAGAGTGCATGTGTGGGGGCCATTGTGGAAGCAGTCCTGAGTACGACCATGTGGGTACGTGTGTCCAGCATATGTACAGCACGTGTATGTCTGGTGTGTGACCCACGCTTTTGCATTCGGGATTTTTATATACTTTCACCCACCTATCCTGCAGAACACGTACGACTGCCCCCTATCACCACTTTGGTCTCGACCACACGACGGGGGCGACGCACAGACGGGCCACGAGGGTTGTAAACTTTTATTCTGACTAAACAGGACATCCTGAACAAGTGTGCCTTTTTACCTGCTTGGGGAATGGTGGAGGTGGTGGGGGGTTCACTAGCAGTAAAAAGAAAGAAAGCAAAAGAAAGGAGAGGTTGGGGGGTAGAGGAGGGAAAGGCAAGGTGAATGTGTGGTCAGGACAGCGCATACAGTGAACGCCTCTTTCAGAAATCCTTAACAGCTCATGGGTCTTCAAGAGGAGCCTTGTTTGTTTTGAAAAGGTAAATTTACTAGAGAGGTAATGGAAGGTATAAATATGCTTAGTGTTGGTTCCCAGCCAACTGCAAAAAAGGCCCCCACAATCTGGGCTTTACCCAGCGTTATTTATGAAGGGACACAACTTCTGCAAAGTCCCCCCTTAATCCAAAAACACAACACCACCACCACACAAACACACCCAAACCCACACAAAACAAAACCAAAAAACCCTCATTCACCACAAACCCTTTCAAACCCCCCTTTTAAAATACACCGCCAAGACATTTGAGCGTGCCGTAGGGTAGGTGAGTATATTTCCTTTTTCTCCATAAGATCTTAGAGATTCAGATGAAGAAGAATGTGAAGAAAAGAGAGAGAGTTACATAAAGAGGACAAAAACATTTTTTTTAAACATGTTCCCCCTCCAAAAGGAAGAATGTACCGTCTTTGCCTGGATGTTAAATCATATAAATTAAAATAAAAAAAACTAAACTATTTATCCCAAACAAATTTTTAAATTTAATTTCCCCCCTTTAATGGAGAAGTATTTCAGTATTCGGCTGGAATGGCAAATGGTCCTAGTAACGGAGGAAAAAGAAAAAACCCAAACTGAAAAATTTCTTTTGTCAAAAAGCAAGGGGAAAAGTTCCCATCATGGAGAGATTTATTTAAAATCGGGAGCGTTTTTACACTTGGAAAACAAACAAAAAAGGTTCCAGAGGAATGAATGGGGGTCTATTTATAGGTTCAAATTAGGGGGGTTGAACTGGTATGAACTTCTGGGGTTCTTGTTCCCTATTTTGCAACATTGTTTTTGCTGCAACGACAGGGGATGGGGCAATAAATCAAATGAACTACATGAGGATAAAAAAAAAAATCATCGCAACTGAGAGGGCCATGGCAAGGATCGGATGCAACACCAAAAAAAAGGAATGATCAGGGATATCCATTTTTACGACGCATTAAAAAACGGAGGCAATAAATGGACTGGAATTTGTGAAATGATGCTAACAAAAAAAAATATACATGCCTTAGCAACGCCACTGGAAAGCACTTTTAAGTGGAATATTTAAATGAGAGATTTATTGGGACATGGACAAGTTTTAAAGATTTGGAATCTTCTTTAGGGACATGGGCAGGCAAATATTCAAGACTGACACATTCCAGATTTGAGGACAACGCCTTTCCCCTGGAAGAGGTTTCATTTGGGGCTATGAGAGGGGAGGATAATCGCTTTGGAGATTTAAAGGAACCAAAAAACGTTGCTGGGGGGGACAAACCCACAGGGCGCGTAAGGGGAAGAGGAGAAAAAAAAAAATCTTTCCACAAAAATTGGGTATAAACTACAAGCAAGGAGCCTTTAGTGGGCGGTCTCTATGAAGGGGACGGTGTACCTGGGACCCACATTCCACCCATAGGGCAGGTCTCAGGCTACAGGATGGACCCGTTTTTTGTTAGCATGCTCTTTCCATTCCATCATGTCTCCATTTTTTTTTTGGTTTTGTGTTAATGGAATTGACTAATCCCTCTCCACTTACTGTCCCAATATATTTTTTTACAAAGAACAGAAAAAAAAAAAAAAAAAAGGGAGGTGAGAAAATTGGAGTATGGAGTGAGTCCTATGTTTACGGTTTCAAACATTCAGATGTGGGGCAGAATAGCGCAGGGGGTGTGGGTGTGAACAGGGAGAAAAGTAAATCTAGGGGCGAATGTTTTTTCTGTTGATGACTTTCAGTGCATGGTCTGTGCCAGTTTTTGTATGGGAGGGGACAAGGGTGGAACACCTCGGGACCCAACCTGTTTTGTTGCGTGTTGTATTTCATTACAGATGGGTTAGTAGAACATTCGAAGGAGTAGGGTTTGGGGTTTGGGGGGGCTCGGGGGGGATCAGCCGCCGGGGAAAGGGGGGGGACTGGGAATAGGACTGGTAACAACTGGTCTTGCGTCGTAGATAGGGGGCAACACAAAGGGTTTCCTCGGTGGATTTCTAAAAACATTAGGGGAAATTAACAGTAGACTAGAAGGGGGCTTAACTAAGAATGGGTACAATTTTTTTCTGGGTTAAACCTACCAGGAAGAATGATGGGAAATCACGAATGACCACCCATTCGTTTGTTGCTGGAAGGGGGGTGGGGTTAATTACAAAAACCAAAAACAAAATTTCAAACAAGCAGACTGTTAACCACAAAAGCAAGGGAAAGATTCCAAGGAACCACCAAAAAGGGAAGGGATTCAAGGAAAACATTAAAGGATATTCAAGGAGAACAACTTTCATTAGTTTGATGGAGTGCTGGCTTGGATGAGTGCAAATGACTAACAAAATCTGCGGAAAAACCTGGTGGGCAAATGTAAAAAATTTTAAAAATTATGCTTATTTTTATTTATTTAATTTCTTTTTTTTAGCTCATCTTCCTGCTCGAAACCGAGAGATTGAAAAAATATCTAATTCAAAAAAAACAAGTGTAATTGATGGAGGTGTAGTAAATTTTCAACTCGTGTTAATTTTTTTTTTTTTTTTTTTTTAATTGGCATTTTACCACCACGTAGAACGACGGCAAAGTAGTGGTAAGGGGGGGGATGATTTATGTAATTCCACTCCGGTAACGTCTCAAAAAAGTGGCATACCCACCAAAAAGTGTTAATTTTACAGGCTGTATTATGAATTCACACACACACTCTCTTTAATTTCTCAAAAAATGGGAATGTCACCAAAAGGACTTACTTAAGTTGATCATGTAAAAATTTCACCACTGTTTATTTTCTCCAAGGACAGCCATACTACCACAGTGTTTATTGTAAAATGCTGATTTAATCTAAGTCACAGGGTAAATGTTCCTCAAAAAAAGGGCATGGAACCCACAGGTCCTTTAACAGGAATTATGATGTCTTGATTTCACATTGTTAAAAGGGCAGGGAAAACATTATTAGGAACATAATATTTTACATACACACCACACAATGTTAACACCGAAAAAAACCACACTGGCAAAACACCTTGGCAAAAACTAATGCAAGCAAAGGCACTCCATTCAACAATAGAATGAACAACATTCATCTCTTCGTTTTTTTTTTGTTTTTTTTGGTTTTTGTTGCAAAAAAACGTTTCATTGGGGTGTTAACTTCCTCAAACACCCCCCACATTTGTTGGTGTTTAAAAATTTTAAGGGGGGGGTCCGGTCTTAACAGTCGCAAAAAGGTGATAATACTGATATCTTCATAACATTGACATGCAGGTTTTCCATTACCTCAACATTGCTCATTTAAGTAGGGGGGGGAAAAACTCCACAAAAACATCACCATACATTTTTTCCATTTGATTCAAAAAGGGACAATCCTTTGTTCTTTTTTTTCTGTGTGTATTGGCAAAGCTTAAGCTGGATACTCTGCGGGCACTCCGACGAGGACAAGGCAAGGACTGAATATTTACCCAAAACAAAATGGTTTTTTTGAGTGTCCCTGGTAATGGACGGTTTTTTTTTTTATTCCCGCCATTATGCCCCATTACTTCCAAAACTTTGCGGAAGGCCCCAATGCGATTGGTAAAACATTGTCCCACCCATACCAAAACGGCCAAAAAACATGGGCCTTTTCTTTCCGAAAGTTGGTGGGATGGGATTTTAATGTGTGTGCAAACTGGCAAGGACTGTAAAGCCATTGCTGTTTCACAACCCAGCCTGGAGGGCGGGGAGTTGTGAGTGAGAACAGTACGAGCAATGCAGAAGGGGGGGAGCCCTGGATGGGGCAAGGAGTCAGGGGAAGCCACAATGTTTAAACTCTAAGGAAAAATCCCCCGGTGACCGGACAACGGCTCGGATGAGATTTTGAAAAAACCACGCAACCACAGGAATCAGGGAGGACGGGGATTACCAAACTGAGGCTTTCCAGCCCCGTTTTTTATCCTTTGTCTTTTTCCTCAACAGCCAAATTTGCCCACAACTTCCAGTGGTGGGTCTATGGGTGACTACACCACGAAAAAAAAAAAAAAAAAAAAAACAAAAAAAAAAAAAAACAAAAAAAAAAAAAAAAAAAAAAAAAAAAAAAAAAATACAAAAAAAATAAACAAAAAAAAAAAAAAAAGGGAAAGGTAGAAGTTTTTTCACATGGTATAACATATTCCTCAACGTTAAGTAAAGAGGGAAAAAAAGCAAAAACAAAAAAAAAAAAAAAAAAAAAAAAAAAAAAAAAAAATGAAAAAAAAAAAAAAAAAAAAAAAACAAAAAAAACAAAAAAAAAAATGGAACTGCTGGCACTCTTGGGTGTTTTGTTAAAAAATTTCAGCAACAGTCTGTAATTAACTGGTTTCTTTAAGCCTACAGGGATCTCTGCCCTACATTTTTTCGTTGGGTCTGCTAACTGGGTTTGTCATTGTTTGATATGTAATGGTGGTTTTTCATTTTAATCTTGTAAATTCAAGTTGATTTCATCGCCCTAATTGCTCCTCTATCCTCCATTTTTTCCCTTTAAAACAAGCAACCTGTTTCTGAGAATTTAAGTTCTCTAACAATGGCTACAAATCCCCCTACAAGCGTTGTTGGTCTGCCCAAAGCTGTTCGGCCATGACAGATTGGTAGACTGCCGCTAAACCTTCCTAAAGCAAAAAAAAACTCGGACCAAGTGCTGGCCGCCACTAAAAGGGAAATAAAATTTCAGTTTTGTGGAGTATGGAGAGTTTGTATTATAGTTCCCACAAAAAACGCTGCCCATTCTTGCATAAGAGAAGGATGACAAAACAACCCGCCAGGCTTCGCTCTAGCTCTAGCTTTTTGCGTTGCGTTTTTCACACCATTGCAATCTCTTGCCTTTGGTGTTTTCAGTCTCCCAACATTTTTTGTGGTGAAAAGCAAAAAAAAAAAAACTGGTTCTGACATTAAAGTTAGTGACAGACAAATCTGTGAAACAGAGCAAATTTTGTTTGTGTGTGTGTGTGTAGTGTGTGTGTGTGGTGTGCTCGTGTGAAAGCGCCATTCAAGCACATTAGGGACTGCCGAAATGGTGCCTGATATGGAGATTTCAATATAGGGGGGGACACAAACATTTCACAGTGTTTTTTTTCTCTGGGGGGAATCACGGTTGTCCACTGTGGACTTTCTTATTACTGTTTATGTTTTGGTTGTCCCATTGACAATTGCAAAAACATCTGGTTACTATGGGACCATGACAGGAAAACAAGCCACGTCAACATCATGTCTCAATGACTACGCGGGTTTCTGGCTATTGGCTAATTCTCTCCCTTGTTTAAGGGCACTTAGTCTTTAAAGAGAGTCTTTGGCCTTGATCTTCGCATTGCATGAAATTGTTAACATGAGGTAACGTAACGACAAATGGAGGCTGGCTGGACCTTTCTCTGCACCCTTCATGAAACACTCCTGAAAGGCGGAAAATAAACACTTTCAAATTTTGGTTCAATCCATTAAGGGCAAAAAAAAAAAAAAAAAAAAAAAAAACAAAAAACCACTTGTTCAATGTGTTATTCAATCCATTAAGGCAAAAAAAATAACACTTCAATGTGTTTATATTCAAGGTATTAACGGGACCAATTACCACCCACTTAGTTGGTACCAATCTATTGAAAAACATTCACTCTTTAAATCACCCAAAAAACAATGATGGGCATTTGTTCCAAAAAAAAAAAAAAAAAAAGCACCGTTTCTTTTAACATGTGTTTTTTCCAAGGGGGGAAACAAAAAGGTTGTAGCAGGGACGCCAACCCCCAGTAATAATAAAGGCAGAAAGAGGAAGTAGAATGTTCAGAAAAACACTCAAGGGAAAATAAAGGAAAAATGACAATTAGGGGGGGAACGCACCTCTCCCGATACCAAAAGGTCTTGGACCTGCCAGGGGTTTTTTCGATTTTTAAAATGGTTTATTGCCATGGGTCATGTGGCACGTCAGGTTTTTTTATTTTCTCTCCAAAATCAACCCACCAGTGGGTTGAGTTCTCACACACACGAGACATGTTTGTGGGACTTTGTCGGTATTTGGTTCAATGGTCTGGCTTCTTGAAGTGTGATAAATTGTGTGGAGCGATTAAGACGGAACCATTCACACATACCACAGACCCCAGGGGGGGGGACCACCCACAACCAAAACCACACATGTAGACAACCACAAACACACCACGGGGGTAACACACACACACAACAACACCAAACCCACCCACACCCCACACCACTCCGCATTTCTCCTAAAAAACACTTCACCACGGTGTAAATACCACAGGCAAATCACACCACAACGGCTATAATATAACAACATGTGGGTCACCACCATTCCCACCCCCATCCCCAAAACAAATTCCACCAACCCAAAATTAAAGAAACAGGTCACAAACACAGTTAGTATCCTCCACCCATGACACACACCACCATGGGGTTCATGCACCACCCCAGTGTACCAACAACATAACCCAACACTGAAACGCAACATACCACACTTGAAACACACACGTACATTTGGTTAAAAAAAAAACAAAAAATTTCAAATGCCCAGGAGTCACACACCCACAACACATGTGTAACCAACCCACCACACCCCAACCGAACCCACCAAACACCAAACACCCCCCAAGTTCAAACCATTTTTCACACCCGCACCCGGGCACCTTGTATCATAGTAAACATGTAAGTGTTTAAATGCATGGCTAAAAACACAATTACCAACAATTGTGGGGACACAACCAGTTTGCAGAACAACAGGAAGTTTTTAGTGTGAGTTCCCCACAATCTTTGGGGAACCCACATGACATAAAACCCCAAACTGAAGGTGAGCGAAAGGTTCTTAGCAAAAAGGCAGTGGTCCAAAAAAAACACCGGATTTTGGTCACGTTATGCGTCTGTAGTTGGGGGGACCGAACCCATGACCTGCATTTGCCTACGGAAACATGGTTTCTAATGTCAGTTTTTGAAACCCACTAGGGCTAGGGTTGATCAGGGCTGGTGGGCCCAGTGGTTGCTCCATAAATTCATGATGATTTAAAACTCCCAAAAAGTGTGTCTTTTTGCCTCAGGCAGCCTAAAAGTCCAAACCTGAACTTCCTGCCACCCAAATTTGTGATTTAATTTTTAATTTTCTTTTTTTGATCAGGGCTAGGAAAATTTGGACTTCCCTGAGCCTCTGCCAGGGTTTCACATAAATTATACTTTCTACACATGTCCACAGGGGCCAGATGATCAACAAAGCTCACGGGACCCCCAGGGGAAAGGACAAGCGGGATGATTTAGCGAGTTATTCCATCTTTAACTTCACCTCCTTGCTATCACCGGCACGGGCCGCCTTTGTTGTTTTTTTTTTTTTTAGGGGCACCAGGGGACCTGTTTCCCACAACTCCTATCCCTTTGAAGTGGAATTTCAATTTTAAGGGCAAAATTAAATAATGTTCATTTTAAACTCACAGTTTTCCCTCTGATATTGTTCAGCACCATTGCTTGCCCCCCCAACCCCCCCCCCCCCCCCCCCACCTACCCACACAACCCAAACACCCCACACACCACCCCAACCACCAAACAACCCTGGGGGGGGGGACGTGGTATGTAACAGATATTTTGCAAAAAGATTTTTGTCCTTTTGGGACACACCCTTCCCATGTAAAACCCATATGTTATTAAAAAACAAAAAATAAATTGAAAGTTGGGAAACATTGGGGACCAACGGTATTTCCCAATGGTGTTCAAAGTAAGCTAAACTACCCAAAAAGGAATCGTCGATGGCGGCAACAATTAAGTGTTCTTTTTTATTCTCGTGGCTCATTCTTAAACAAAATTTCCATTGTTCGAGATCGTTTTAAATATCAACTGGGGAGGACTTTTCCTTTCACCCATTCCTGCCCCACCCATTTAGGTGTGATTTGGTCGTTAATTGCCTTAGATTTACACCTGGTTCATGTTCAGTCGGGGATGGGGGGGGACAACACATATCATTGCTTAAAAAAAACCTAAACTAAAAGTAAACCCCTTTTTGTTGCCAAAGTTTATCCAGTAATATGGAGGGCATTCCTGAAAAGCCAGGGCTATCTTCTTAATCGCCCGCACCAGCCCTTCGTTTGTCTTTAACCCGCTGAGTGCGGATGGGCCACAATCGTGGGGCTTTAAGGTTTATTGCCTAAAAACCGCGAGCTGGGGCCACGATCATGGGCTCTATGAAAAAACCGTATACCAACCGCCGCTAAACATTTCCGGGGTTGAATCAGGTTCATGTGGAACTTGCTGGGTAATCCATGTGGCCACAGGCAAGTTCTTGGTCAGTCAGGCTATTTTAGGTTTTTAGTCTGTTTTGGGACTTGGAAAAATACGTGAGGCGGGAAATCCGGGGGCAAAAACGGAGTTGAGGGCAGGGAAAGTTGTGTGGAAGGTGGGAGTCACGAGTTGAAAGATCAAGTTGCCGAAACGCAGTTAGTTAGGACGGATAAGGCCGCTATGCAGGCGTGTGAGTTTGATTAAAAAGTGGATATTTTTTGTTGCGAGTGCGAGTTGGATTGGGAAAAAAAAAAAAAGGGGGAACACCTTGATGCATGCAAGATTGGTTATGTTTTACCTTTTTGTTGGTCCGCCCAAAATGAAGGAAGGGGGAATTGAAATTTGACGGGGCAGGGGTACATGGTAATTAACAGGAGTGGGAGGGATAGGGATTTGCGTGGGGATCAAAAACTCAGTGGTGTTTGATTTGAAGAAGGAGGGAACACGTTATAACTTGGGTTTATGGGGTTTTTTTGTTTTTTAGTGTGGCACCAAACAGTGTGGGGCATGTACACAACGTGGTGTTGTATCCAATGGAAAGTATAGGGGGGCCCTTCTCATCCTGAATGAGCTAGTGATTCAGATTTATTCTATTTTTTGATTTTATGCATGGGGACTTCTTTTTCATAGAATAAATAGTTAATTGCTTGTCATTAATTTTTTTTCCATCTGAAAAAAATCGGACTCAAGCTCTCCTCTAGCAAACTCGTGCACCATATGGGAAATATGGAAATGGAACAGAAACAGAAAGACTTTAGGGATATATGTTTTTCTGTGCGATCCCAAGAATCTGGAAGGGGGAACGCCAACTTACTGCCAGGAGGAGAGGAGATGTTGCTGAGGAGTGGAAGTGGTCAAGAAGAGGACAAAACTGTGCTGCTGGGCCAAGGTATGTGTTGGCATCTGGCTGGGAATGTTATGGATGTGATGTGGGGGGCCACACTTGCCCTGATGCTGTTTCAGGCCTTCAAAAAACAGGAAGACCAAGGGGCACGACACAGGTTCTGTGTCTGTCCAAGGGACCATTATTCTTCGTGTTTTTTCTGGCCTTAAAGTTTTCCAAAGTGTGTTTTGAACCATTTTTCAAGGCAGGGAAAAAAACTGTGGTGTTTTGGTGTGTTGTCAAAACCAAATGTGCGACTGGACGGTTTTGGATTTCCTTTTTCGGGCCCATGTCTGGATACACTGTGAGAGGGAAAATCTTCAGCGGCCATCAGGGGTTACTGTTTTGTAAAATATTTTTTTTTCCAGGATTCCTCCATTGTCTCTAGTTTGACCAAAACAAAACCCCCGTCCTAAAAAAAATAGAGAAATTGCATTGTGGATGGCTGAATTTTATAGGTACTTTCATTTGAGGGCCAAAAAATTCAATACATACGAGTCAAAGTCAACACCGGCGGGGATGATTGTCAATCTTCCCATTGTTTCCAGCACGTATTTGTATTTCAGTTTATTGCAAGGGTTCTTAAAAGTGGTTAAGGTAGTACCGAACAGACCCAAAACACAACACCTTGTCCTCTTCCCCACCACGAACCACCTACAGCCTTTGAATTACTTTGTCAAGAACGTTTTTCTGATGTTTTTCTCGTCGGCTTATATGGTAGAGGTAACAGTTCTCCACGGTAAGCACACCTACATATTTTCAGTTTATGTCACTAGATTATAACAAACATTCTTCTTAGTTTCTTTACAAATGTACAGGTTTTGCAATATATATCGTAGTGCAAAAATATGTACGCAGAACCAAATTCTTCAAGTGTGGGGTGTGAAGAGTTTTTCCTGGCTAAGATTTAACTACATAAGTTCCAATGTTTTGCCAAGTCTTTTGTTTTCACTATGGGAAAGAACCAATTTTATTGTTGGGCCTGCGCGTGTTTTTCACCCACTATTAGAGTTTATGGTCTTGTATGTGTCTGACTTTTTTCAAATTTAAAAAGGGGCGTTGTGCAAGGTCGGGAATAAAAGGTTACCTTCTTGTGTTAGGTCCTTCCGTACTGGGAGCAACAGACTAAAACCAAGTGTTTTTTACTGTTGTACATTCTTTAAGGTTTAAAGTATAGAAGGAGACTGTGGAATTTGATTTTAATTAAACCTGTCTTCTTCTGAGAATTAGTAGTCCGGTTGTAAACCACCAAAGAATGGGGCCGATCAAAGAGAAAAGAGAACGCCGATGTGCGGAAGCCTGTGGGGCCGTTGATTATGCCGCACTTCCCAGTTGCCACCTGCTGCCACCAAGCAAGCGGGGGGGGCATTGATGATGAAAAAACAAACGGTACATTTACCAAAGGATTAGGCGTAGGTTGGAAACAAAAAAAACCCCACTGGAAATGTGATCCGGGGAATCCAGGTCAAACAAAAAGTTCGATTTCTAGGCTAGGCTTCTGGGCGAGAGACTTACAGATTGTTTTCGTAGTTGGCTAGCTGACCTCGTTTTTTCTAACACGCGGTCTTGCGGGGACACCTAGGTGTAACCACGGGGGGATGTTTCGGTGGTTTGGTTTATACCGGAAATGTGTTCCTTCAAACTATAAACTGGGAGTATTTCGTTTAAGGGACTTTTCACGGGATTGCGCCCACAAAAATTATTTTTTTCCACTAATCGGGTTTAATTTTAGGTATACCTACTTTCAATTCCCTCTTCATCTCACCTGCTTTCTCATCGTTTTGGGGAACCTTCGGCAGATTCCGAGATCACCCAGTTGTGATTTTTTTTTTCTGTTATACGGGACCTTTTCTTTTTTTTTTTCAAATTCCAACATCGCAATAGCTACCATGCCTTCTTTCTAAGAGTAACAAGGTTTTCCTGTTGTGGTGTTGTGTGCTTTAGTGTGGGTGTGTGAGGGAGAGAGGAGAGGGAGGGGAGAGGCGAGGGGAGGAGAGAGAGAGATGATGGGAGCGGGAAGGCGGGGAGGGAGGAGGGTGGAGATTGGGGGAGGAGGAGGGAAAGGGGGGGGAGGAGGGGGACGGAGTTTTGGAGGAGGAGGACGAAAGGAGGGGAGAAGGGAGGCGGAGAGAAGGAGGGGGAGAGGAGAGGAGAGAGACTTCCGTACCATCAGCACCCACAAAGGAACACTTCAAGCAATGGAAAATGGAAAGGGGGATTAAATTTGAAAAAGGGGAATCCCAGGGACAGGGGCAGCAGGGCCTCTTTTCTCAGTCCTCAGTCTGCGAAGAGGAATCCAAAAACAGAAAAAATCTCGGGCCTGTCTCAGGTGGGGAATGGAAGCAAATGGGCCAACATCCACTTGCAGTGGGATGGGAAAAAAAATCAACCGGCAGGAACCCAGGACCTTTGGCACACAAATGACAGAACTGCGGGAACCTGGTGGAACTTGTTCTCGTTGGTTTGCCCCAGGTGGACATCCTATTGGAAGGTCAACGGGAGGGAAAGAAGAAAAAGAGAAAAAAGCAGAATACATAGTTCACTTACCATCCGTTCTTTATAACAGGTGTGGGGGAGGAAGAAAGGGTTTAAGTAGGTTATAACATTATTGGTGTGTTTGTGTTGTGTTGTGTGTGTGTTGTGGGGTGTGTGGGGTGTGTGTTTGTGTGTGCACTCAGGCTTTCACTGGGTGGGGTTATCGGAACTGACTTACTACGTTTGTATTTCCAAAGAACGTGGTAGTCATACAACAGGACACTAACAATTTCACGCCAGGTACGAAAACATTCTAAAAAGCACAACCCCCAGAGAAGAAGAGTAATAGTTTAAAAGGGGGACAAACAGAAACCTGGGTTAGATGTAAGGATTGTGAGGTCGGTTGGGTATGGAGGAGGGGGGAGGGGGGGGGAGGAGGGGAGAGGTAATAGGGGAGATGAGAGGAGGAAGGGAGGCGGGGTTGGGACCATTTGCGGGATGCCACTTTGTTTTCAGATGTCCCCCAATGTTGTGTCCTTGGTTATTCTTTTAAGTTGGTCCTGTTCCGTCCACACAACACTTAGGCGTTTACATGTTCCCATGCACTTTCCATGGCAGTGAACTGAAATGAACAAGACCAACAGTCTGGGACGCAAGGCATTGTGTACTAAACCTCAAACACAAACAACAACTAATTTCAGGTATTTGGAGAAAAAGAAATTAAACACAACATGCGGGAAAACAACACTAAGACTGAATTTATTTCCTTCAACCAACTCTTTTTCTGCACTGTTAGTGTAAGAGAAAAAACTCAGACGTGGGCCTTGGATGGGAGGTCAGATGGTCTGTCGAAAAAAGTTAGTTTCCAAAACAGGGCCACATTTAATGGGGGGGGTACCATTCATGGGATTATAATGGAACGGACAAATCAGCGCAAGGTACTGACCCCACCACTTTCAAAATTAGTCTGTTAGGCACCACTATTGTTCATGAAATAAAAAATTCACGATGCAAAAAAACTACTAAAAAGAAAACAAAAAAAAAAGGTACCCAAAAAAAAATGTTTACTTCCAGGGACTTAATAAAAGTAGTTAAGTCGCATTAATGTCAACACTGTTGATTCACTTGGGAGGGGCCGCGGTAAGTTGACAGCTGGGATAAGTCCAGTAAGGTTATGTTGATTTATTTCTGTGTCGGGACTTTATTTAATTATTCAATTTTTGTCTTACTTAATTCATTTCGTGCCCTTGGCCAAATCCCTCGGACTCTGTTATGGACACTCATGAACAACACAAAGTGTCTGCTATCTATGTGCTTTATGCACGGGGGGACATGTCCAAGGGTTGATGGGCGAAGCGATGCTTGGGTGGTAACTATTTCCCCTCTACCAGTGTATCACCTGGCATGTTGTGTAATTCCATAATCCCCCGGTATCATTAATGGGTTAACAATTAGACGGACAGAAGGGGGATTTTTTGATTTCTTAAAAACCTGGACATTCAAGTTAGTTAAACAATTTCCATTGTTCGGGCAAAAAGCCCAAAAACTAAAAACACTGAAGCACTTGATCGTATTCCGACACGTTAGAACATTTGAAAACTGAAAAAAAAAAAAAAAAAAACTTTTTCATTTGATTAAAAAACAAGCAAACCCTTTTTTTGAAATTTAAATTTTTTTGAATGGGGGCTTCATTGCAGCCAATTCAAAACGGCCCGTCAGTGTGTCAGGAAATGAGATTGGGTTTAATGTTCCCTAACAGGCCAAAGGAGCTTTTAGGGGGACCAAGTGGATACCTGCAGCGCAAGCTGCCAGTGCTGTTTGTTAGAGTCGTTTTTGTATGGCAGACATGTATTGGCTGGGGCAGGGCTTGGTGGAAGGTCATATCTGCGGATGGGAGGAGGTTTTAACCCAGGGTAGTTTGGTTATCCTCAAGGACAGAAGCCTGGATGAGGTGGGTGTCTTGAGGATAGTGGTGTTCTCCTCATGGGAAGGTTCAAGGTGATGGGGTTCCACCGGGACGCTAGGTGCTGTCTTTCGAGTCGCACGGTGGACAGTTGTCTGTGGGCAACGGTGGAAAGGCCGACCCAGGACATGTAGTTCCTGATAAAGTCCACCAAGCCGCTGCTGCAAAATTTCGGGTGGGGATACTCTGTGTGCCCATGGGGAGTTTCCCCACACTATCCGGAAAAAAGCCAATGGCAGGAGGGCCATGATAGGTCGGCAGGCCACGGCTGAAGGTCGCAGAGAATCGCCAGTGTCTCGGTTCGTCAAAAAATTTTGCCACAACAGCCCTTCAAAAAAAGCCATTCCCCTGGTGGAATTCCGGCCAGGTCACGGCCATACACCCCCCGATCTGTAAGATGTTGTTTGTGGGACTCATGT
>JADBJO010017747.1:35000-36880 GCA_016801955.1 Conus betulinus | reverse complement strand
CCTGATATAAAAGAAAACCTGTCAAAATATATCAAGGGCTAATCGCATAACGTCTTCGTCAGCTAAAAACAATGTGATGTCATCAGCGTACAAGGCTATTAATAATGTACAAATACCGTCAGCTTTATCTCTACACTTAACTTAATGCCCTTAATCTCAGAAGATTGCCGTAGTTTGATTGCCAACAGTTCAAGGGCTAGAACAAAGGGTAATGGAGAGAATGGGCACCTTGCCTGATTCCCGATTCCACATTAAAAGGGCTCGGAAATCCACCCGCAGTAGTTCATACTGCTTACAGAGTTGGTTGTCAATATTGATACCCAATTAATGAAGCGCTCCCCGAAACCATACAATTTAAAGGAATTTAACATGAATCTTTGGAAATACAATCAAAAGCGTGAAAATAATCGATAGTTAATAGTAAGCCTGGTCTGTTGTCTTGACGCAGCTGATCTGTGACATCATCAATCAAACGAAGCAATGTAGATACTCGTCTTCCCTTACATATCCAACCTGATCATCGCATATCAGATTATCTATGACACTGCCTAATCGCCGTGCCAGACTTTTAGCTAGGAGTTTATAGTCCACATTAGTTAAAGATATTGGTCGCCAGTTATTTGGATCATTCCTTGATAAACTTTTTTCCTTTATGTATAAGTGTTATAACGGCCTTACGCTGAGAAGAGGACATGCTACCTGTTTCAAATGCAGCGTTAAAAGACGCCATTACATACTTACTGATACGACTCCAGAACACTTTGTAGAACTCGGCTGTTAGTCCATCACTGCCAGGACTAGAACCATTTTTCATTTCTTTCAGAGCACTTCTAATGTCTTGCTCTAAAAGTTTGCTGTCACACTATTCTCTATCGTTATTAGATAAAGAAGGTACAACCACACCACGCAAGAAGCATGCGTTCTTTGTAACATATATCACTATTTATCTTTTTCTTATATAAATTCTTAAATAATCCCTCTGTGCAGCTTGAATGTTTTTCTGTCCCGTAACCTCAACCCCATCTGCATTTTTTTATACTTTCCATAATTTTCGAGTTAGCACGGGCTTTCTCTAAACCAAGAAAAAATTAGTAGTGTTCTTTTTCGCCCTGCTCTATCCACTGGGCACGGGCACGTACCTGTGCCGCACGGGTTTTGTTTCTTTTTCTTCTAATTCTAACTGAAGTTTCACGTGCTCTCTTTTCCGCAGTGTTTCACTGCAATCTGGGTCAATGCTGAGAGCAGTATCTAATGTGTTCAAATCAGCGTAAAGGTGTGCTATTTTATTTCTAGTTGACAATGCTTTCTCTTTTGAAAACTTGATGGTACATTCTTTGATTTTAACTTTTAATAATTCCCAAGTTACCTGATCGTCTTCTTCAGGGTCCTTTTCAAAATGGTCTAAAAAGTTGTTCAAATAATTAACATAGTTTATATCAGAAAGTAACGAGCTATTAGATTTCCAGTACCCTTGACCATATTCAGTATCTACAAACTTAACAGACATGAAGCCTCCTCTGTGATCGGAGAAAGACACACTCTGAATAGTACTTTGCACTACTTTTTCAAAGATGGATGAGTTGGTCAACATGTAATCTATTCTTCTAGCAATAAATGGGTTTCTTTTTGACCAGCTAAATTCCTTCTCTTCATTATGAAATAATCTCCATGTATCGTGTAAATCACACTCACTGAGCATCCTATTGAATCTCTGTACAATACGCTGATCATGATAATCACCACTTATTACATCATACTCATTATCTAGGACAACGTTAAAATCACCACACACGACACATATTACTGACATGACATTCACATTTTTAAATAACATCCTCTAGTTTATCAAAAAAATACATGTTTTTCTCGTAGAATTTTGG
>JADBJO010017747.1:5000-30000 GCA_016801955.1 Conus betulinus | reverse complement strand
ACATACATAGGGATTACTGCAAACCATTTCAAAACTAGATATGCAAACCATAAACAGTCCTCAAAAATGAAAAATATAAAAAAACAAACAGAACTAAGTAAACACATTTGGAAACTTAAAGATAAAAAAATAGACTACAATATATCATGGAAAATTATAAAAAAGCAGCACCATACAACAATATCTCTAAAAAATGCAACCTATGTTCTACAGAAAAGTGGCTGATATTATGCAAACCTCATCTAGCAACTCTGAATTCAAAAGTTGAGATCATAAACAATTGCAGGCACAAATGGAAATTCTTGTCAACACACCATTCCTTAACACATCCTCCCTGAACGCACCCCAAAAAAAAATCAAAAAATTGTAAAAAGATACAGGCCACGTGAAACACATGCAGAACTCACGCTTACACACACAATATACATAACACCGGTAGCGTGCCCAAAAACGAACACCCTGAAGAGAGCAGAGAGCTTGAAACAAGTTTGTTGGTGTTTTTTTTTAACCTCCATTTTAATCATATTTTTAGACTTATGTCGCTCCCTTCCCGTGTGTGAGTGCATTCGTGTGTGTGTGTGTGTGTGTGTGTGTGTGTGTGTGTGTGTAAGTGTGCGTGCATGCGTGCGTGCGTGTGTGTGTGTGTGTGTGTGTGTGTGTGTGTGTGTGTGTGTGTGTGTGCACGCGCGCGTGCGCGCGCGCGCGCGCGCGCGCGCGCGCGCGCGCGTGTGTGTGTGTGTGTGTGTGTGTGTGTGTGTATGCGTGTGTGTGCGCGCGCGTTGCGTGAATTTGTACCTGCGTGCGTTAATGCGTACTTACATGCGTGCGTGAGTTCATGCGTGAGTGCATTCGCGCGCGCGCGTGTGTGTGGGTGTGTGTGTGTTTTCTTGGAGTTCACACGCATAAAGGCATGGGATATATATATATATATATATATATATATATATATATATATCCCATGCCTTTATGCGAGCTGTTGCCTAAAAGCAAGTGCTCCATTCCCTATTACCCCTTTTCATTACAACTTTTTCTCTCAATAGTGTTTCCCACTTCCTGAATCCCAGAAAGCGGCTGATCAATGGGCGGGTTCCCATTGTCCAGTACCAATGTTGTCGTCTGGACTAGTCCATGTGTCCCACTGCCTTATACAATCACAAAGCTCACGCATTTTCACACACCAAAGAAAATAATTATAGCTTCATGTTTCAAAGATCGTGAAGCAATAGACAAATTAAGATCATCTGAAAATCCTCTACTTCTTTGAAACAGAGTACAATGATACTCTGTACTCCGGTACCCTCGTACACTGTTGTTGCGTTGAACGGCAAAATGTTACATATAACAAGGCCTGTACAGTGAAGAAATTACGGTCAGCACGACATCTTGTCGCCATTCCGGCGATTTGAGAAACGGCGAAAAGGCACCAAGGCCGCTTTTCTTCAGAGATAGCATTTGAATTTGCAAGAGTGTTGGCAAATTTCTTGTTGTTGTTATTCTTATTGCTGTCATTGGTATTCCCATTGTTCATGTTGTTAATGCTATGATTACTATTGTTATTTCCATTGTTATGGTTATATTGTTAGTATCATTCTCATTAATATTATCATTATCATGACTACTATTACTATTATTATTATTATTATTATTTATTATTATTATCATCATCATCATCATCATCATCATCATCATCATCATCATCATCATCATCATCATCATCATTATTTCACTGTTATTATTTTCACAAAACAATTAAAATGATGATGATGATGATGATGATGATGATGATGATGATGATGATGATGATGACGATTGTGGTTGTTGTTGTTGTTGTTGTTACAATTGTTTCGGTTATTGTTATTGACAGCATAATCGTTATCCTTATTTTATCACTATTATTGCTAGTACTACTACTGTCTTTATTGTTATTCTTGTTTTTGTTATAATAATATTAACATTAATAATAATGATAACAATATCATTCATTATAAAGACAATAATAATTAATGATAAACAGTAATGATAATAATAATAAAAACATTATCATAACTATCATCGTCCTTTATACTGTCATCGTCTTTCTCCTCCTCCTCATTTTTATTGTATCGTTGTTATCATTATCATTGTTGTTGGTTTTTGTTCTTGTTGTTGTTTTTGTTCTTCGTGTTGCGTTATGTTGCAGCAAAATGTGACCATCATACTGTAAAAGTCACGTGGCCATTCTGAGATGTTTACAGCCCTCTGAGTTCAGCCAGACATTTCAAGATAGAGACCTTGTGCCTTGTTCAATCCTTACGTTCCTCATCCAAACATGTCCTCAGTCTGTCTGTGGGATTGTCGTCCTTGATTTTGCTTTGGAGGATGGTCTCAGACAGAACTCATGGCGATGTTCTGGAAGGTTCTGGGCAAATTCACGGTGCTGGATGACTTTTTAAAGAGAGGTTCCCCGTTGCCGGTAAACGTCTAAACATGCTGTTTTCTATAGTATGTTCCCTTGCGTGAAAATTGGAAGTTATGTCTGAAATATTCATCTCGGAATACCTTTACTGTATAGCTGTTAGCAGTGAAAGAAACATGAAACCAAAAATTGAACTTACTGACCTGCCAAGCAAATGAAAAAATATAAAAAGAAACAAACAAACAAAAAACTACGCGACCAATAGAATTTTCTTCAAACAGCGCGATTGACGTTCAAAATATTTGATACAAAGGATAAACAAACAGTCACTTATCTCTTCGATCTTGCTGCAGATTGTGGCGTGGATGAAAGACTAGAATTGCGGATTGGAAAGAGAAGAGGGACGAGGCTGTACGGGAGAAAGTACAGATCTAAATGAGTAGAAAGAAACTCGTGGAGAGCGTGGCAGCAGAGAGTCCTCAGAAGAGAAGCCCCATTCAAGCAAGTGTTTCGGCCCTTATCTCCTGACACTCTAGGGGGATTGGGCCACACCCGGTTCATGACTCCGGATGTCCCTCTGCCGCCCCCTGTTTTTCTAATCTTGGGACGATCCATGGCTGGGATTCGAACCCATGCCCCTCTTGACATGCTCATTTTCCACTTAATGACTTGCGCACTAACCACTGGGAGCCACTGGAACACCTGATATTCGTAGGAAAGTTAAGCTTTTATGAAGTTCACTTTTGTTCCTCCTTGACCCAGATCGAGCTTGAACACCTCTCTGCTGCTTCTGCCATGCTTTCAGGGCTCTGGCTTTTTCCCTCCCTGCAACTGAGAGAGCTGTTTCATGAGGCTGTATGCAGACGTTCCTACAAACCCCCTAACTCCAATTTCTGCAGTGAGGACTTTGACCTGATAGCCTTCTCTCCTCAGGCTGTTTGCCAGATCAGCATACTTTTCAGTCTTATAAATTGGAGCTGCCTCCATTCTGTTCTCATATGGCACCGTGAGCTCGATCATGATCAGCTGCTTGGTTGACTGAGAGTGGACTACTATGTCTGGTCTCATGCCACTCTTGCTGATGATCTCTGTGTCACTCTTCCATTCTGGGAGGTCTGCAGTGGACTCCCAGTCATCTGCCCCGTCCAGCAGACTCTACATGCATGTTCCGAGTGGCACTGTTGTTCTTGGCCATGATTCGCTGCCTCCTGCCGTGAAGAATGTTGCGGTGCTTTTGGAGTCCTGATTTTCCCTTTTGTGGTGTTGGTACTAACCCAGACTACTTGTACAATCTCTTTGAGCACTTGGTTGTGCCTCCATGTGTACCTTCCTTGAGCCAGGGCTACTTTACATGAGCTTAGGACATGCTCCACTGTTTGTTTTTCATGGCAGAGGGGGCATGAAGGATCTGTTTTTTTCCCCACTTCACCAGGTTTGCATTTGAGGGCAGAAGGTCATATGCAGATCTGAGAATGAAGCTGATCCTGAGAGGGGCCATGTGCTAAATGTCATTCCAAGTGAGATTTCTTTGGAGTGCATTCTCGCACGTTGTCCATTGCCCTTGATGGCTCTGCTGGACTGCTTTTTGAGTCTTTTTTGGTCTTCTTTTTTTCTCATTTCCTGAATCATCATGTCTCTTTTAGCTTTTCCTTTGGCCTTTGACCACCATTCAGTTTTGGTCACCCCCAGTCCTTGTCTGTGTGTGTCCTGTATTTCTCTGATCTTGAGACTTTCTTTTGAAGAATCCATCGCCTTTTTAACTTTCCATTTTCTGCCTGTCTTCAGCTGGGGCTTGCTTGCGTCTACCACCTTGACTCCTGAGTCCTCCAGCATGCTTTGAAGTCTGATCTTCTCTGCTTTGCATTCCCCCAGGATGGATTTCAGCGGTAGTTTCAGCTTTGCTTGGCTTGGCGACAGTACAGCGCTATGTCATTCACACAGGGTGGGACACCAAGCCATTTCATAATGATAATAATGATAACAACAACAACAACAACAACAACAACAATAATAATAATAATAATAAATAATAATAATAATAATAATAATAATAATGATGATGATAATAATAATAATAATAATGGCAAATGATGATGATGATGATTACATTAACATTAAAGGACAGACGCCGTAAAGAGCAAATGTGGTAACATGTGACTGCACATTTGAATTTTGTATTTAGTGGGTTTTATTGGTTTAAAAAAAAAAGTTTAGTTAAGTGCTACACTTTCAATGGTCTGGATGATTACCTTCTTTCGTACGTGTTCTGTGTTTCCACTAGTCTCAGAAAGAACGTTTCTCTCAATATACAGTATCGACATACGTCTGAGCACATTTAATCATTATCTGCAATTCATGAAAAATAAAAGATTACACTGGCCAACAAGATTTTGTTTTAAACAACAAACAAGCGGGGCAACTCTTGCTCCCACGACGAAACAAATACAAGCCCGTAACTCCAAAGGAATATTGTTTATGACACCGAACCACCCAGCGGATATGACAACACAGAGCATACAGAACAAACAAGGAAACATTCCCGACAAAGGATGGTCCAAGCTTGCCTAATGTGCCCCGTACTTGACACAGCTACACAGCAACAACAACTGGAAAAAAAAGCACAAACACAAATTAACATTTATTCAAGACTGCCACAGCCCTTTCCATACTGAACAAAGTTAGAAAAGCACATAGACGAACAGAACCAAATATACAGGTAACCTCGATTAGATTGAAATGAACGTAAATATGAAATAAGACAGGGAACAGTAAACAATAAACACAACGAGTAGGGCGATTCTTGCTCCCACGACGGAACAAATACACGCCCATATCTCCAAAGGAATGTGGCCTACAACACCAAATTGCCCAGCAGATACGACAGCACAGAGCACACAGAACAAAAAAAAAAACATCCCCAAAAAGGATGTTCTAAGCTTGCTTAATATACCCTGCACTGGACACATCTATACAGCAACAACAACTGGAGAAGAGAACAAACACAAATTAACATTTATTCAAGACTGTAACAGCCCTTTCCATCTTGAATATAATCAGACAAGTATATGGACGAACAGAAACAAATACAGGTAACTCGATTTGAGTTCTTTTTTTTTTTCACGTGGAGGTGCATGCTGCATTCAGGATCTCAGTTCACAATCCGGCCTGAAAGACTGGCACCCATGCCATCCGCGCTGCATACAACTGGAGCCACGGATGCCAGGATGCTCTTGCTTCCTTGGGTGGCTACACCAAGCGCTATGCAGAATAACTGACCAAACGCTGTGCATAATGAAGCATACGATTAACATTCACTGGATAACGAAGCTACCTGTTTCTCTGTTTGCCTGGGATGGTCAGACGAGACTGGATTCATACAATTGCTGGTTGGCTGTTGTTGGAGTTTCATACAGGTGTTAAAGAAGGATGTGAAAACAGATATGCGCGTGTCTCCTTCTCACTCACTGTGTTTGTCTCTGTGCCTTTCTCGGTCTTCCGTCTGCCTGCCATTCGACGTGTGTGTGTGTGTGTGTGTGTGTGTGTGTGTGTGTGTGTGTGTGTGTGTGTGTGTGTGTGTGTGTGTGTGTGTGTGTGTGTGTGTGTGTGTGTGTGTGTGTGTGTGTGTGTGTGTGTGTGTGTGTGTGTTTAATTAGCAACTCTATAATTGTACGCTCACATTTAACGAAAATAAATTTGTAGCATTAGAAAGAAGCTGCACACACACACACACACACACACACACACACACACACACACACACACACACACACACACACACACACACACAAAATCAATCAAACAAATAAAATTCCCAGAGCCTTTTGAAAAAAAGCCCCATATGTTCATTCAGGGTGCCAGCTGATCAATTCAACTCGGAATGTGAAAAGTGGTTCGCAATGCTGATGCAATGCGTTTGTTTTTGTTGTAAACGTGTTTCATCGCGCGCGCGCGCGCGCGCGCGCGCACACACACACACACACACACACACACACACACACACACACACACACACACACACACACACACACACACAATGATGATGACGATGGCAAGATAGGTAGGTATCCAAGGTCTGACCAGCACGCTGGGCTAATGCATAGGTCGGACATCTGCTCAGTGATAGCCTGAGACCCTGTTCTTCAATCGTTTCATTTAACATCAATTTCTGTATCCATCAGCTTTAAAGCGTGTGCAGTATGATCTCTAAACTCCGCGGATGTGATGTAGCGTATATGGATAGTCTGCATGCAGTGACACATCCTTAGTGAATCTGAAATTGAAACTCATATAAATTGTGCACGTGTGCTTTACCGTATGTCTTTGTTTTAAATTAGTCTTTAATTAATTAACTAGAGTGGTATCATTTATACTGTTATTTTATTAACATTTCAAATTTACATTGGCAGTTCTGCCAGAAAACATGGCCAAGTCTCGTCTGTTGCCCTTCTGTTTGGCAGTAGGCAGAGTTTGCCTTGGTTACGCTTTCTCTCGGTCCACCTGTTGACAGCAATTCCACTACACGTGGTGGGCCCATTGCATGAACCCGTAGGTAATTATGTGATAAAGGCGCACAATACTTCACATGAAGAGAAAATTGTCATCCAGGGTATGTCAAGACACTGAAGATGAAACGGTACTGCCTGTCGTTATGATGCTGCTGTGTGCCCTTCACACCTTGATGCTATTCAGAGCAACACTCTTTTCTTTTGCTTTTTTTTTTTTTTTTTTTGCTGACTCATCTTCAGTGCCACCTCAGCGCCATTGCACGCCCTAGGCTCATTCCAACACCCCCATCCACAACCACAGCTCGGTCTAGCCTGCTGCAGCCCCAGCACCGGCAATCCACAAGGAGCAGTCCGTGTCAAGTCGTCAAAACGGAACCCACCGGAGAAGGTACTGCGCTGCTGTCAAGTTCTTTGTGGTGTTCAGCGGAGCCTAACCTGATCCAACATATGCAGGACACCACCTACTAAGCCCCATACTGACGACAATAATTCCTTAGTTCCGGAGCCGGCGTGAGTGAGCTCTCCCTCCGGAGGGCGCCACCGTGTCCATCCAACGACAGACCCCCCCCCCCCCCCCCCCCACCCCCTCTGCCGTGAATTTGCCGATACCCAGTGACCCCGACGGAATCAGAAAAGGCCACAGAGGTGGAGAGGACATCGAAACTGAGATTACCATGGAGGGCATGAAGAACCACGGAATTTGAAACTTCCATCAAATGCTGTTCGATGAGAATGAGGGTGATGGAGATGATGCTACGGATTTCTATTCCAGTCTGAGACTCCATGACAGGGCTGTACTCTATGCTTACTTCCATGATATATCCCAGCGTCAACCAGGCCCGAGAAATACAGAGACCTGTAGTGTTTATCAGGAAATTTGAGTAACACTCACAAAGACGCATCCATTTAGTGGATGAAACTCAGCTGTGTGGTTCCAGTGTTCCCAACCGAGCCCGTCGGAAACTCAACTCTGGGTTGAGCCAGTTGGGGCAGAAAAAATCCCACATAAATCTCATAGGAATCGAACACAAGACCTCCCAGCCGGGAGTTGGCGATGCTAACCACATTGTCACGGTGGCTTGTTTCCTTTGCTTTTTCGATTTTTTCTTCCCAGACTTCACCTTTTTCTGTTCCTGCATAAGCGTGCAGGGCTCTGTTTGACTTCTTTGTTGGTTGTGAGACTGTCATGATGAACGCCTCGTACTGTATCTGTCTGTCTGTCTGCATGTTTGCCTTTAAGTGATTGCTAATATACATGTACGTTTAAGTATACATGGAGGCCATCATCATGGTAACTTATCTGTGTCATCACCATTTTGTTTTAATTGTATTCATCAACAGCTTCATCTCAGTCGCCATAACCATAACGGATTTCACCATCAACATCAGCAATCAGCATTTCGTTGTATTATGCTAGTACTGTCTTGTTGGTGATGGCTGTGATGATCACTTCAATGTGAAAAAGTAAACAAAAGAAAAATGAGAAGAAAAAAATGAAAAATAGAGAGAAAAAAGCAACGATTATGGATAAAGAACACACACACACACACACACACACACACACACACACACACACACACACACACACACACACACACACACACACACACACACACACACACACACACACACACACACACACACACACACTGGAGAGAGAGAGAGAGAGAGAGAGAGAGAGAGAGAGAGAGAGAGAGAGAGAGAGAGAGAGAGAGAGAGAGAGAGAGAGAGAGATGATCACGGACAATATGAAAACTAGGTTTAACATTAAGCTATTTGCACTCTATGCAGAACTAGAATATTCAAGGAGGTGGAGAGGACGACCTGTGAGTAAAATGTATTAGCTAATAGCTAGCTTGTCCTTGAAGACATGGTCGAAGATAAACCTTTGGCAACATGGAATGGGCTGGCAGATGAGTAAAAGAGTTGTGAGACCAAAGGTTTCTAACAACAATGTCTGACATGTTGTCAGTAGATAGTCTTAGATAAAACATGCGACTACTATCATTTCGTCCCACTCGTCTCGTCCCTTTGTTTCTATCTCCAAGGCTAAATTATAATGTTTCGTGTATGTCATTTTTTCAATCGAAAAAAGTGTGTAGACTTCTTAATAAGGTATGTGAGAAGCAAACAGCCTGTTTGGAGATCAGATGTGGTCACTCAATCAAGATACTCCTTATGAAATTAGACATACAAATCATTCGCCTCAGCTTTACTGTACGCCTTTGTTTTAGATTTGTTTTTAAAGTAATACTGGTAGTATCCTTCATGTTGTTAGTTCAGTCCCACATCCAAATAACTTACAGAGTTCTGCAGAGAAACATGGCCAGGTCTTCTTTGTTACCTCTTCTGTTTGTCAGTAGGCAGAGTTTGCCTTCGTCACGCTTTCTCTCTGTCCACCTGTATACTCTTGACATCAATTCTGCTACACGTGGTGGGTCCATCGTGTGAGCCCACAGCTGATACAGTGATAAAAGCGTACACTATTTCACAAGCAAAGAAAAGTGTCATGCAGGGTGTGTCAATACCCTGAAGATAAAACGGTGCTGTACGTTGCCTGTCGTTATGATGCTGCTTTGTGTCCTGTATACCTTGATGTTATTTAGTAAACACTTTTTTCCCTTTGATTTTCGATTTCCTTTCCAGACTTCAGCTTTCCCTATCTCTGCTTAAGTGTTCAGGGCGCTCTTTAACTATGTAATGCCCACCTTTTTTGTTGTTTGTGCGACTGTCTGTTATGATGATCCTCTCTCTCTCTCTCTCTCTCTCTCTCTCTCTCTCTCTCTCTCTATATATATATATATATATATATATATATATATATATATATATATATATATATATATATATATATATATATATATATATATATATATATATATATATATTATGCTTGTTTTGCCTTTGAGTGATTGCAGATGTACATGCAATGTCAAAGCATACATGGAGACCATCGTCGTAGCAAGCCTTAACCGTGTCATTATCATCTGTATTATATTCATCGACACCTTCATGTCAGTCACCATAACCATCACTGACTCCAGCAGTGTTCTGCTGTTGTAATAATGCTAATATTGCCCCCTGGCGATAGCTGTGATGATCACCCTGATGAAAAAGGAAAGAAGGAAAGAAGAAAGTTAAGAAAGATGAAAAAAAAGAGAAGGAAAAGAACAGAAAAATATAAAGAACACACACACACACACACACACACACACACACACACACACACACACACACACACACACACACACACTGAGAGATTCAAGACTTACATATGCTCAGGAAGTATTTTTAATGCACCTAAATATCTTTTAAAAACTTCAGAGCACTGATTGCAAAGCCTTCAAATTGCCATAGGGCTTTCCACACATACGTCAAACTTAGGGACATACATTGAAGTGGGAGTTCTACCTCTATCTGAATGAGAAAAAAAGCTTCTACTTTAAAATACATCTTTAAAAGTTTCTCACAATTTTTTTGGCTCAGAAGAGGTATGTTTACATTCGGAAAAGTATTGTGGAAAACGTGCACAATATATACAATCCACAAAATCTGTTTATTCATTTCCCTCAGATCTTCTAAAATATATATACACACACACACACACAAAAAAAATCGCTGGCAAACCTCTTTTTTACCCATTCCAAAATGGGTACAATCAAAAGCTTCCTTTGACATCGACTACAATAATTTAACAAAAAAGGATGTTCACAACATTTTGAGAAATTTGCCCTACACTCACTTAGAAAATAAGTACAACCATCACTTAAAAATATTCACAGATGGCTCAGTATTAGATGATAATAGCACGGGAGCAGCTTTCATAATTCCTAGCTGAAAAAATAGAAAAGTTATTTCCTCTTGGTAAAAGTCAGTCTATATATAGCGGAGAATTACATGCTATACTCAAATCATTGGCTTTCATTTCGAATTTCCCCATAAATAGCAGCCAAATCGTAATATGCGCTGATTCAAAACAGCATTGAATGGTATTAAGTCTTCTAATTCATGTGTCCGATTAGACATGATAACTGAAATCAATCATATAGTACACCTTCTTTTCCAAAAAAAGCATTAATTTTACTTTTTGTTGGGGCCTTCTCATTGTGGTATATCGGCAAATGAACAAATAGACAAAGTTACAAAAAAAATCAGCTCAAAACCTTAGTGGTACAGTAACAATAAAATTCGCTTAGATCTGGCAGAATGTTTCTCTATCATAAATAAAAATCTCATGATAATGGAACAAAAACACACTGAGAAACTCGGACATATTATAACAATTGCATCAAATGTAATGACAAAAACAACGGGATACCATCATACAAAAGATTTATTTTCTCATCCAAGGAGATTGAAAGTCTAATCCATAGGCTTCGTGTAAACTCGTTTAAAACAAAATATTGCAAAGATATTAAATGTATGTGTGTGAATTCTATAAATGTCAATCGTTTGCTGATTCATTGTCCCAAAACAAAAGAGTTTTTTTTAATAAAATCAGGTATTGAGGGTTTTGTTGATGAATCGACTCCTTTATCACTATCTAGTATATTAAACAATTTTGCTACTCTTGAATCTATTTCTAAATGTTTGTTAGGCTGTTCACTTAATATTTATCTTTAGCATTTGTGATTGTTACAGTTACAATTTTAGTTTAGGTTAAACGTTCTGATGAATAGGGCGGGGGTGGAGGGTTATGATTACATTCCTTACGTACTACTTTAAAAAAACTTACACTCCCTTACACTCCCTAAAAATGCATCTCTCTCATTCTTTACATCAAGCTCGCTCTACACTATAATATTGTCTGAATCACATTGAGTGGAAGGACGATAAACTGAAGAACAACATACTGAGAGAGAGAGAGAGAGAGAGAGAGAGAGAGAGAGAGAGAGAGAGAGAGAGAGAGAGAGAGGGGTGGGGGGTGGGGGGATAATCGTGGACACTAAGAAAACTCAGTTTACCTTAAAGTCCTTCACACTCCAAGCAGAACTGAAATAGCTAGGGACATAGAGGAGGGTAAAATGTATTAGCTGATAGCTTGTCCTTGAAGACATGGTCAAAGATAAAAGACAACCTGGAACCTGGAACGGACAGGCAGACGATCAAAAGAGTTCTGAGATGAAAGGTTTCACACAGGAATGACACACACGTCGTCAGTGGATGGTATCAGATATATCCGGCGACTGCAATCATTTCTGTCCTGCTCATCTCACTTGCATCTATCTCCAGGGCTAATCGTTAATGTTTCTTCTAAGGATTTCCCATTATCTCTCCTTTTTGCCAGCCTCTGTTTGCATGCCAATCTCAGAAGCTACTTTTCTAAAACATCAACAAATCCCCGCAAATAACCAAACACAGTCAGAAAAAGAAGTATTTGGACTTCTTGATAACATATATGAGAGGAGCAAGGACCCTGTTTGGATATGTTTTGTAGTCCCTCATTTGTTATGCAAGATGCTGACAAGTGCGTGCTGATTCTATCATGCTTCACAAAACAGCACTTGGGTTCCAGTCTACCTTACTTGTCGTGCACCACTTAGAAGACCCTTTCCCCATACACACAGTCTACCTTGCATCACTTAGAAGAGCCTTTTCCCAAGTGCTCAAACAGTCTACCCTGGCTGCCCTGCATCACTTAGAGGAGCCTTTTCCCAGGTGCTCAAACAGTCTACCCCTCATCACTTAGAGGAGCCTTTTCCCCAGTGCTCCCAGTGCTCAGTCTACCCTGCATCACTTAGAGGAGCATTTTCCCCAGTGCTCAAACAGTCTACCCTGCATCACTTAGAGGAGCCTTTTCCCAAATGCTCAAACAGTCTACCCCTCATCACTTAGAGGAGCATTTTCCCTGGGGCTCAAACAGTCTACCCCTCATCACTTGAAGAAGCCTTTTCCCCAGTGCTCAGTCTACCCTGCATCACTTAGAGGAACTTTTTCCCAGGTGCTCAAACAGTCTACCTCTCATCACTTTGAGGAGCCTTTTCCCAAGTGCTCTGTCAACCCTGCATCACTTAAAGGAGCCTTTTCCCATGTGCTCAAACAGTCTACCCTGCATCACTTAGAGGAGCCTTTTCCCATGTGCTCAAACAGTCTACCCTGCATCACTTAGAGGAGCCTTTTCCCAAGTCCTCAAACAGTCTACCCTGCATCACTTAGAAAAGCCTTTTCCAAGTGCTCAAACAGTCTACCCCTAATCACTTGGAGGAGCCTTTTCCCAAGTGCTCAAACAGTCTACCCTGCATCACTTAGAGGAACCTTTTCCCAAGTGCTCAAACAGTCTACCCCTAATCACTTGGAGGAGCCTTTTCCCAAGTGCTCAAACAGTCTACCCTGGCTGCCCTGCATCACTTAGAGGAGTCTTTTCCCCTATGCTCAAATAGTCTACCCTAGAATTCTTCCAAGTAGTGAGAGACCTTCAACTTTACCACTATATTTTATTGGAACGGCGCGCTTTTTAAGTCAACACAGACGTTACATTTTGAAATATAACATCAAGGAAATGAAGAAGACAGTATTTGTTCCTGTCTAATGAAGTACTAAGCAGTGTGTCCTTCGTGTAAAACGTGTCCCTCGATGATCATTGTCGCGGTCACTAAGCCGGATGTCCTACCGCCCATACCCCTCTCAACTATTTTCTCCGGACAAAACACACAAAACAAAAATTAAACTTCCAATCACTTTCATTCACACACACACACACACACACACACACACACACACACACACACACACACACACACACACACACACACACACACACACACACACACACACACACACACACACACACACACACACACACACACACACACACACACACACTCAAAAACAAGGGGAAAGCAAACAATAATAATAACAAATGAACAACCTTGATAGCACCACAGCAAAGGGAAACAACCCACAACCACTGCGATGGACCCCCCTTCAAAGTGCACCGCAGGTGCCACTACCTGAGACCTATAGGGTATGACCTGCCTGCCACAACTGGCAGCACTAAGGTCTGGAGTCGCATGAGGGAGGCGAGGCCAGCTACTGAGTGCAACGGTTAGGGACCTGGGGTGTTGACGCAACAGTGAATGACACTGCAACACCAGGACAGTGCCACCACCTGTACAAGAATGGGTAGAAGGACCAGGCCCAGCCTCCTATGAGCGAGCTCAAATTCCTGAACTGCTGGGACTCAGGTGGATGGCACATAATGTGGAGGGATTCTAGAAAAGGGAGAAAACGAGAGAGACAACTGACGGACACTAATGATCCTTCCCTCCTGTATTCTCGCCTATCTGACTAGACGGACTGTCATCCCATGGACAGCAAATTATTTACAGCCCAGCATCTCTTAATTACATCAACATGGCGACATAATCAAAACACACCAAATAAGAAAATAAAAATGCAAAAGATTCATCATTAGCAAAACAATTTTTCTTTTTAAGAATGCAGCCGACTATTGGTAACGATGAAGCTGAAGATGACAACGAAGATTAAGACGACGACGAAGATGAGGACTGCGACAAAGATCAGGATGACGACAAAATTCCCAGTAGTGCTACCTACTGCCTAACACAAGACCACTATTAACCCTTGAAGGGCTTCCTGCATCACTCCTGTGCCCATACTTAATACTGTCTGCACTTAGACTCGTCTCGTCGATCTATCCTCCTCCTGGTATGATATATTTGTGATGTTAGTGGTTATGGTGGATTGATAACAGTACTCAGACAGAAAACGTGAAGGAAATTAAGGGGAGAGAAGGGGAGAGAAGTGTGTGTGTGTGTGTGTGTGTGTGTGTGTGTGTGTGTGTGTGTGCAAATATGCGGGTGAGCAAGCATCTGTGCGCCTGCGCAAGTTGGACAAAGGTACAAAAGACATTTAAACAACAGAAGGGAGTGGAGGGGAGGACGAAGGGGGAGGGAAGAAGATCAACATGGGATGACACAAAACCGACTCATGGAATTTTGTTATCTGATTCAATTAATGATAATGAGTGATATTTTTCTTTTAAATCATTGATACTGGCATTAACGTCGATTGTATAAATAACAGTATTTCACTAACAACTCCCTGAATAAGTCAGACTAGTTTCAAGAAGATCAATACTAAAATGCATTGGTACTATCTAAGATGGATGGTTATCGTTCTTGATTTTTAAAAAAAATCATTAATAGGGGAGCGTGGGGCTCTTCCTGATAATATTTTGAATATTGAAACACCTTTATTATATTCTGATTTCACTTTTAACGGCAAATATTGAACTCCTTATATTCAGAAGCCAGCAGAGTAGACGACTTGAGAACTATTTTCAGTCTCATCTATGTGTCTTACTAAAAAAGTTTCATAATATCACTTGTTGAATCCCAAACAATTAAAACATAATTTATGTAAGTTTCCCTGTAAGAACGGAACCACATTTTTCGATTATGCAGATTCAAGAATTGTTTCACACTATCGAGAGCTGATAAATCTTTTTAGAGAAATGATGTTACATATCCTTATAATGCGATCCTTTTAAATGTGATCCGACCATGACAAATTGTTATCAATTAAAACCCCAATAACTTTACGGCTATTAGTTTCTTCAACTATTTTGGTTATTTTGGTAGGGAGCAAATGAAGTATCAGGAAGATTTTAACGTTTTTGTCCGGTTGTTATCAGTGTGTACTTCATTTTCTGTGGATGTGGACACATGCGAATTTGTTCTGACCAGTCAACTGAGTGGTTGATATTCTCCTGAAGAGCTGTTTAGACCTCAACAACAATAGTGCTATTGGTGTGTAAAGTTATGTTATCAGCAAACAACTCGCATACTAATGGTATAAATGATAATAGCATCCGTCTGTCACAAGAGACAATAGTGTTGCGCGGTGAATTAGTCAGACTCTGTTGCAGTTGCTGCAGGTGAAGTCTCGATAATGAATGTCTGTTGCTACTAACATAATTCTTTGCCATCGGCGCCCTCTGTTCTTTCCACTGGGCCCTCTCTCTGCTCTGCTTGTTTGATGCCAGCCTTGTTGGTGGACCATCAGGTGACCCGGTCTGAAGCTGCTGAGTACGGGTCTACTGGGTCGAGGCTGCCTGCCTGCCTGCAGGCTGTGCTTACATACATCTTAGTAGGGCGGCTCTCCAGTCGGTCTTGAGCCCATAGCCAGCTGACCATACAGCTTGTCCTTTGGGATTCCACCGTTGTCCATGCGGCTGACGTGGCAAACCCAGTGCAGGCGTCTCTGTGCCAGCATGCCGAACACGCTAGGCATCCCCGGCTGGGCCAGGACGTCCTTATTGGTGATGCAGTCCCGCCAAGCGATGTCCAGGAGCCGTCTGAGGCAGCGCAGGTAGAAGACATGCATTCTTGTCGAGATTCCATAGAGAAGAGTGCCAGCATGCAGGCTTGGTATACTTTCATCTTGGTGTTCGACGTTACCATGGCGTTGTCCCAGGCTCTCTCTGTTAGATAGTCCATTGCAGTTCAAGCCTTGCCGATTTGTACGTTCAGCTCGGCATCCAGAGAGAGGTTGCTGGAGATGGTGGAGCCCAGGTAGGTGACCACTTGGAGGGTATGATCGCGCCGATGGAGATGCAAAGAGTGCTGCTGGCCTCTTGGCCCATGATGTATGTTTTCTTCAAGCTGATAGTGAGGCCATCTCAGTGCCGACGTCAGCAAAGCAGGTGATGAGCCGTTGTAGCGCTTCTCCAGGAGGATGGGCAGTGAGAGCGACTTCTCCCTGATGAGGACTTCCACACCTTTGTCTTTGCTCGGAGGCATGCCAGGTTGAAGAGGATTCCATCACTCCTAGTGAGGAGGAAGATGCCGTCTTCAGACTGTCGGAAGACATAGCGCAGCAGCAAGAGAGGAGATGCCAAAGAGTGTGAGCGAGCATGCACCCTTGTTTGACACCGCTCTTGATTGGGAAGGGGTCCAAAAATGAATGGTCGTGCTGGACGGTGCCATTCATGTTATCATGGAAGGACGTGATCATCTTCAGGAGCTGGGGGGACATCCAATCCTGTGAGGTAGGGTAAGAGGCCTGACCTACTGACCAAGTCGAACGCCTTGGTCATGTCGATGAAGGCAACGAATAAGGGTCTTCTCTCTGCTCGTGGCACTTCTCTTGTAAAGCATAATGATGTTTGCATTGCGCATGTCTTGAAATAAGCTGCCTTCCTCCCAACACTACACCACAAGCTCATGGAGTGACTGAGGGGAGAACTCTCCATGCCGGCTTTGATGACTTCTTCCGAAATGGCCTTATTACCCAGAGCTTTACAACAGGCTAGCAAGTCGATGGCCTTGCTGAGTTCCTCGATGGTGAGTGCGGCGTCCAGTTCTTCCATGGCAAGCAGGGAGGAGGTGTTCTCAATGGCTGTGTGGGTGACTAGCTTCTCCCTGGAGTACAGAAGTGCTCCACCCATCTCGCCATCTGTTTGCTGCAGTTGGTGATTACCTACTCCGACGACGAAGATTTCAGAAGAGCGATCTTGATGGCGCCAGGGCCGAACGCTTTCTTCATGCCTTCGTACATGGCGTGGATGTTGCCACAGTCAGCAGTCTGCATGCCCTGGCACAGGTTCAATCAGTACTCATTGGCACATTTACGGTGGTCCGGTTGGTGTTGTTGCGAGCTTTGCAGAGTGCTGCTAGCGTCTTCATTGAGGGCTCTGTCTTGTGATTGAGGAGTGCGGCTTGCTCAGCAGAAATGACAGGCTCTACCTCCACAATTCCTGCATCAAACCAGTCTGCATTCTTTCTCACTCTCTTCCCACAGGTGTCCGAAGTGGATTAGTAGATAACATCGTAGGTTTGGTTCCACTGATGACGCGCTGTCTGTTGGGCAGTCCTCTAGGACCTCGTGAATGGTTCTGGTGAAGCGTTCGAGAACTGACGTCATGGCTGTACTGATTCGAGGACGTCCCTCCTGCTTGGTGCAATGGATTTTTGCTTGGGCTGAAGATGCACCTTGCTGCTGACCAGGGAGTGGTCAGCATCGCAGTCAGCACTGTGATAGCTGCGGGTGACGAGCACATGGTTGAACAAGGGTCTTCATGTGATCACGAAGTCCAACTGATGCCAGTGACAGGATCTGGGGTGCCTCCAGGACACTCTGTGGTGCAGTTTGGTGGGGAAGAAGGTGTCCGTGATACAGAGGTCATGGAAGGAGCAAAGCTCAAGTAGCCACTGTCCATTCTCCATGAGTTTGCAAACACCAAAGCGGCTGATGCAGCGGGGCCAGGATCTGTGGTCTGCACCAATCCGGGCGTTGAAGTCCCCGAGCAAGAACATGTGTTCTTTTGCAGAGACCTCCCTGATCTTGGCTTCCAGATCTTCATAGGACTTATACTTAACCTCGGCTGAAGAACAGTGTGTGGGGGCGTAGACGCTAAGGGTGTTTGTTGGCCCCAAAGAGGTCGTGAGGTGGTTCACACTGCGAATCAGACGCCATACAGTCGGTGCTCCTCTGGCTCCAGTCTTTGCCAAAATAACGTAGTCCTTCTCCCTGAGGTTGCCGCTGGAGGGGAGTATTGTTTCGTGCAGCGCAGCAATGTTAATTTTGAACATATTCAGTTCGTGGTCGATTACGGCTGTTTCTTGGCGTCGTCAACGTGCTTGAGGTAATCAGAAAGGCGAATACACATTGTTCTGACGTTCCAGGTTGCCAGCCGCAAGGCTGAGAGTTTGAATATCATTTTTCCTTCCTTGCCTGGTGCAGGGTTTACAGTCTGCTCTTCAGTCTTCCCTGAGCTCCAAGCATCCACTGAAGCAGGTAGACTGGCAGGTCAGCACCTTATTGCCTGGGTGCTGCCCAGCTTGAGGCGGGTGGCTGCTGACCAGTGAAACGCGATGGTCTCTCCCACCATCGAAGACAACCCGTAGCGCCAAAGCTTTACGCCAATACGCTTTGGATCTTTAACCCATAACTGCTTTCTCCCGTGTTGTTTCTGTCGTTTGGATAGCAGCACTGCAGTCACCTCTCCAGGGTGCAGGCCTGGGCGAAGTGTGTGGAGATCCCGGGGTGCCCAATCGCCAGAATCCGTCTCTCAGCTTTCCTGACATGAGCCAATGGAAAGGAGAACCCATCACAGTAAGGTGCCAGCGCAACTATAGGAGGTGCTGCTGTTCTACCAAACAGTGGTACTTTGAACTGAAATGAAATTTGTCCTGGCAGCAGAGCAGCAGCTGACACGGGTGACTTTTCCAGCTGTTGAGCCACGTAATTATGAACATTTTATGTGGATTTAATAGAGGTTTCAACACATCTCAGTTAACAAATGGATTGTCTTGCGTGGACAAGCATCAACCATGTCCTCAAGTCCTATTGACCTCTCTTGTTATACCAATAAACTTTAGATAATTTAAGCATGACAGAGAGACAGACAGATTGATTGAGATTGAGAGATAAATGTAAGAGACACTGCTGAGCATCTTGAGTACCCAAAAGGCTTCCTTGCAGTGTGTTGGCTCTAAGATGAAGGTACACACAGTCATTCACCCCAGACGTGGACCCCTATAATGAGCCCAGCTATAACCAGTATCAATTTGTAATGAGCAAATTGTCGTCATGTTTTCGTAAAACATACCTGAGCTATTGGTCATCTCTGAACCTTCAAATCCTAAGTCAAGCACAACAGAGAAAAAAAATGTAACCCGTGAAGTCCTAGTTGTCCCTACAGTATGCCTTTGGTCTGACAACACAACATCCACCTTCCACTTTCCACTGGCTCCTGTATACTTGCACTTGAAGTCATCGTTTCTCGCATAACTTATCCTGTAAAACTCACAAAAATGTACATGCAATCTGCCAACATTGTTGTGAAGAGGACATAGGGTGGTAGTGAAGGAAAGACTGCAATTTGTAAAGGCCCACACAGACGCTCTCAGGTGGAAAAGATTATCCGGACAGCAAATCATGGGAAACCTTTTCCAGTGACAGCTATAAAGGGGCTATGCAACTAGTTAGTCACCCAGACACAGCATTAGCATCTTCGAATGCGAAGAAAACACTTGTCTGCACTGCCAACATCAAAATGTGTGTATACATAATAACTCACCCTAGTTATGATCGCGATAGTTGATTGGACTATTATCACATCACTTTATATCTAAGAAGAATAGGTACCTTGGCAGTTTTCATTATAGCCAAAGTTCCGCGTTCTAAACCAAGACAGAGAAAATAAAATAGTATTGGTCTTTTCCATAGTTTTTCTGTTTAGGACTTATGCCAATAGGTTGTCTGGTTTCCACTGTGCTCAGAGCATGATGAACAGGGAGTGATAGTGGGAAAAAGCCAGTGATAGCCAGGAAAAAAAAAGCTCATAGTAAATACAAGTAACCCATTATTCGCTGACATTGTAGTTACTGGCAAACGTGTGGTCGTAAATGGAATTTTCAAAAGCCCACATTAATGCCATGGTGCATACGCAGTTTTTGTCAGCCTTTATTTTTTTTTAACAATTACATAATCATCTGCCATTGAATCGCATACATCGGAAAAGAAAGACATTATGAAAAGAACTAAGAACAACCAGCAGTACCAAAGCAAACAAAATATAAAAACACTATGCACACACACACACACACACACACACACACACACACACACACACACACACACACACACACACACACACACACACACACATTTAGCCCAGTATGCAGATGATATAGGAATGTGGATGAAGGTGACAATGAAGCATAAAAAACTCCAATTAGAGCACTTAACTATACCACAGAAGTGTACCAACGCGAAACTAAATAAAATTGATATATTTATGAAGGAAAATGGACTTTCTTTAGCATTAGAAAAAAAACATATGGTACTTTTTAATCCGGGGCATAACCCAGAAAAAAACTGCCTGATTTTACTATTGGTGGCAGTGTCATTAATTATTCGCAAAGCGTAAGGTTTCTAGGTGTATATTTATCATCCAAACTTGCCTGGAATCAACATATAGACTATGTATCAAATAAAGCCGGAAAAGCTTTAAATGTCTCTCAAAATAATTCGTAAACAGCGATGGGGTCAAGACACAAAAGCACTTTTATGTCTTGCTAATTCCTTAATTCGTTCGCGTTTAACCTACGGCCAGGAATCTTTCTTTAGTGCACCAAAACATTTATTAAACAAACTACAAAGTATAGATTGTAAAGCCTTTAAACTGGAACTAGGAGTGCCGACTCATGCTTACAATCTTGGATCATATAAAGAAGCAGGAATTCTTCCTCTTGATGAACATAGAAAAATATCTGCAGCTAAGTTTGTAATAAAATCGTTTGCACATAACTCATTCTGTGATGAAGAAACAAAATTAAATTCAAAGCATGACTTTGTTAACAGGGCTAAGACAATACATTGTTTGCAACCAACTAATTCGTTTGTCTCTGACAAGATTAATTCTACAGAATTAAAAAGTAAAAGAATAGCAATTAAGCCATCATTTTTACCTGTACCACCTTGGGATCAAATTAAACCTACTTTTGATATTGATCATACAGAACTGAGCAAAAGTCAATCTCCAAACGTTTTGAAAAATCTAGTTAATGTTCACATGGAAAATTACTAAAGTGATTACATTAAAATATTCACAGATGGATCTGTACTAGATAATGGCAATGCAGGTTCAGCTTTCGTAATTCCTACTATGAAAACAGTCAAACGATATCATATAGGTAATCACTATTCAGTCTTTACTGCAGAGGTGTTAGCTGTTTTAATGGCTTTACACCATATTGAGAAGTTACCCATTAATAGTTGTAAAATATTACTCTGTGTAGATTCTAAATCGGCATTACAAGCTATCAAAGACCAAAATGCCAAAAGCCGTCTTGAAATGATTCTCAAAATCAGACATGTAATTCATCAATTGGCATTTAAAGACATTAGTGTAACTTTTTACTAGGTTCTTTCCCATTGCGAAATATATGCTAATGAACTGGTTGATAGCGCAGCTAAACATGCAGGACGTAGTACTGAAGGGGCAATTCTAATTAACATAAATTTAGATCTGCACGAGTATTATAATCACAGAAAAAAACTAGCGAAAGATAAGTTTGATAACATGCTGAAGACATCAGATAGCCACAATACACACAATTGTATAAAAAGCGTCAGCACAATAAATTCTAAATTAGTTTAAATCATATATCTGATACAAGTTCAAGACATGTTAGTTCTCGGATGTTTAAGATTCGTTTAAATGCTTTAAAAACAAAATTTTCTAAAGATATTAAATCTGTAGGTGGAAATAAAATTTCCATAAACCACCCGATTTTACACTGTCCTGGTATCAAAGAATTAATGACAAAAACTACAGGGGATTTACTGACTCGTCAAATACCATTAACTGTTCAGGAAGTTTTAAATGACTTCCATCTTCTTAAATGTTTTTCAGAAGTTTTACACCTTAGCCCTATTGGTCTTTTCCTTTGAATAGTTAATTTATTGTTGGATTCAACTGTTGTTATACTAATCTCTTCTGTTAATTGTTAAGTCACGTTTGATATAAATAGTAAACTTCACTTCCTTTCACTAATTCTGTCATTTTCAGCAATTCATATCCCATTTTAAGCTTGATCGTTACATAGAATTGTAAGTGTAGGCATGTAGGAAAAAACACATAATTTTTACTACCACACACTCTCAAAAAACAATATCAGCGCACGCATAAACAATCTCTACTGTCATACCTCATTTTCTCCGGGGAAAACTGAAAACCAGAGAGAGAGAGAGAGAGAGAGAGAGAGAGAGAGAGAGAGAGAGAGAGAGAGAGAGAGAGAGAGAGAGAGAGAGAGAGAGATTCTTTGGACTTCACTAAACAACCATCATTGCTTGACAAAGGCATGTACCCTAGTGACTGACAAAGGTCGTAGGTTGCACTGAATTGCAATTTCTGTCTTTATCAGCAAGGATATGAATGAACTTGGTTATATAAACAATTGTTTCAGTTTTGTGTTTTTAACATTGGTGATTTTTTTTATTTATAAAATATTCAACTCTAAGTACGTTTATCTTAAAATAGGATATCCCAGACAGCTGTAAAAAGAGTGGGCATTATCTGCATAAGCGTAACTGTAAAATGGGCGAAAGGTAGCCATTCACATCTGATGTGTGTCAAAAGTTGTTGTTGTTTACCCTGTTACACCCAGTGTCAAAAATATAAACGTGGTACGAAAACATGCTACAGTATTGGTATCGACATGCTTTCTTTGTCTCAGTGCACGTTGAAAGGAATTATTCAGATCAGAATGTGATCTAAAACATCTTCTCCCAGACCACAAAACATGAAACAACCATTTATCCTGAGCAAGCTTAACGTTTTATATTCATAAACTGCACAGCACTTTTCTTTCGTTCATTAGCTTTTGTTTACATTCCTCTTTTGTCTTGAGAACAGTGACCTGACTGTCTTCCTGTAGCGAGATCCCATAACGTAGTAAACAACAATGTTAAAGCTAGAGTTGATGCAAACAATATTTCACAAATCCACGAAGTAGTCATATAGAAATTGTGGTTCCGTCGGCCAGCATTGATTTCTGGGAAAACGAAATAAATGATTGGAGTCAAAGCAACGGGGACAACACAGACGATGAACAGAACGGAAGTACCAACCAGCATCTTGGTGAGGGCCACCTCTTGGGCAGAAATGGAGGAGGATGTTCCCGCGCGCCATGTCACAATCTGACGAAGCTTTACGGGTGGTAACTATTGTTGTCACCACCACAACAGTCATCACACATCCGGGCAAGCTAACACCGGACACAAAAGTATCCAGAATGTCAATTAACTGTTGGTTACTTTTATAAAATGTCCCAGCAACAAGTGACTTCATAACAGCACCGGACGTTGGATCGAAAATACAACCAATGCGGAATCGGAATGCCACGATGAAAACACAGACCAAGCACCAGGACGTATACACCAATAATGACCAGAGCCATTGTTCTGGTACGCAGAAGTGCTTGAACTTTGAGTGGATTGAGGACACAATAGCATCTCTCACAGGCAATGATCGCGCTGAAAGAATTTGAGAAACGTAAATGAATCCCATTAGTCCAGAAAACTGATTATTCGTTAGGTAAGTCACCGTTGGTCCAAATATTTCTTTGGTAGTGAACTGCAAATACAGCTGTTCACCATGAAGACACATTGCTGTGATCAATAGCAATTCATCCGCCAATGACAAAGCAGATAGAGACACATGTTGACACGGTCCTTGAGGCCCTGTTTATAGAACACCGCCATATTGATGATGTTTCCTGGTCCACCAACCAGAAACAGTAACGCCAGCACATTGTTTTTCATTCTGTAAAAAATGTTTTCTATTTCCGCACTTACTATGTTGTCAGGATTGTCCCATGGTAGAAACTCCATTTCACTGAAAATGATTCTGACACAGCCATCATGAAGCGAAGTGTTAAGTCCAACTGTCGCCAGGTCACTGTGTACAGATGTAGTATTTTGGATTGGGGAGTTGTAAACCAGAGAGCTTATCATTGTGCAACAAATGTATTACACTTCAGATACTGCTGCAATTTCTTTTCTCAAAGTCTGTGCTCTTCACTGCTTTCCATTTTCGTCCTGTTACCGGCACACACACACACACACACACACACACACACACACACACACACACACACACACACACACACACACACACACACACACACACACACACACACACACACACACACACACACACACACACACACACACACACACACACACGCACACACACATTTTTAATCTTGAGTTTTCAAAGGCATCATCAGACACACCTATATGCCCGCCCCTACTCTCTCATGCAGGTAACCTCTCTTAATAGTGCATTGTCCTCTGTCATTACCACCGTTGTCTAAATCATAAGCACGAGACTGATTTAAATTATTAATCTCATTAGTTATTAGTGCAGAGGAATCTTTCAAGAAAAAGAAAATCGCCATCACTGACATTGTCCCGACATCTCCTCATTAACTATTACATAATAAACCAGTGAAGTATCTTTTTCATTATCGTGGTAACCGGCACACAATCCACCTGCAAGGAGCAGTCAGTGTCAAGTCGTCATGAGGTAATGCTAATGAACTGACATCGCACCATTGCCGAATCA
>JADBJO010017746.1:27500-36882 GCA_016801955.1 Conus betulinus | reverse complement strand
GAGAGGGCCACACCCACAACACCGAAAATTAGACGCGTTTATAGCTGTGTCAAGAGGATTTCTGTGGACAGTTTAAGAATAGATCAGTTTAAAAGATTATGATTTTCCTTGGATAAATCAACACCTGAACCGGCAACACATCAGACCAAGGGTTTGAGTATTGAGCATCTCCGTAGATTTGCTTATGTTCATTTAAGGTGACCATTAAATGATTCGATTTGTGTACAAGTTGACGGCCCATTTTAAAGGTAAACATTGCTTGAAACGGACTGTTCGATCACGTTGACATTGATCTCAACTTGAACGCTGCCGAATACGACATGACAAGTTCGTGGAGCGTGGGAAAGGGAAAAGCACCTCTGCTCTCCTTATGGGCTCTCTATCTCTCTCTCTCTCTCTATCTCTCTCTCTATCTCTTATCTCGTGTGTCTCTCCTCTGTCTCTCTTTCTCTACTCTGTGCTCTCTCTCTCTGCCTCTCTCTCTCTCGCTCTATATATCTATCTCTGTCTTCTCATCTGATCTCCCTCTCTCCCTCCCTCCCTACCCCTCTCGTCTCTCTCTCTCATCTCTATCTCTCCTCTTCATCTACTCGATCTCTGGTCTCTGGAGGGTGTGCTCGGACATGATGATATGAAATGCCAGGAAGTGCGAGAAGTCAGTCTTCTTCATGCATGGTTGGGTTTTTTTTTCCCTCAGTAATTCAATCCTTTCTCTCTTTAATCTTCTTTCAATCAAGATCCTTTCTTGGAGGCCTTCCTTCTTTCTGTCGTTCCTTTTCTTCCATTCTTGTCGGCCTTCCTCTCAGCTGTGTTCTGTTCTTACTCTCCCTAAACTTTAATTTATTCCTTTTGTCCCCCTCTCCTTTATGCTTCATTCCTTATTCCATTCTCCTTTTTTGTTCCCTTCTTTCATTCTGTCCATGGTCCACCGTCCTCAATCCTTTACTCACTCATTATTCATTCACCGGTCACTTTCTCTCCGTAATTTAATCATTTCTCCCACTTTCCTCTTTCTCAAACCATACCTTCTGCAATCCGCGCGCGATGTTTTTTTTTCAGTTTTTTTTCTACCTCTTCCCTCCCTTCCTTCGGCTATATCAAGACCAACCATCCCCCAACCCCCATCCCCACCCCCTCCCGCGTTCTCCTATTGTACCCTCCTTTCATTTCTCCCGTCCCTTCTTCCCATATCATCACCCATACTTTCATTTTTTTTTATTGAGTCATTCCCACTTTTTTCCTTCCTTCTTTCTATTGTCCATCTTCTTGTTTTCCTTTTCTCTTTATTTATTTCATGCCTCATTTTCCCTGTCACATTCCGTTACATCATTCATCGATCCATCTCGTCCTCCCAGTCGTTTCATGAAGACCTTCCCACCCCCATCCACTCCCTGGTTTGTTCTGTCTTCCTTCCCTCGTCTTGTCCATCTGTTCCTTCCCTTCCTTCTTCACACCCAGCCCGCCTTTATTCCACCCTGTCTCATCTCCCTGCTTACGTAATAGTTCCTACTTGATTCATCCATTCTTCATTCACTTCGTCTCTGTCATTTTAGACTTTCCTTCCTTAATTTATTCCTCCTTTCTTTCCCTCATTCCTGTGTTTCCTTTTATTCCTCTTTCCTTCGTACATTATTTCCTGGTAACCCCGTTCTGCCTCCAGTTCTTCCGTCTTTCTTCCCATCCTTATTTCGTTCCGTGTTTTCTTTCATTGATTTTGTCCCCCCCCCCCCCACCCCCCCCCCCCCCCCCCCTCCCCCCCCACCCCCCCCCCCCCCCCCCCCCCCCCCCCCCCCACCCCCCCCCCCCCCCCCACTCATGTTTCAGTCTGTCTTCCCTTCTTTCTTATGCAACAAATCCTTTCCCTCCCACTTCCTCTTCATTCTTTCTTCGGATACCCTCCATCCCTCTCCTGCTGCCACAGTAACATACCCGCGTGCCTGTGTCTGCTGCAGGTGCCTTCCACGTGTGTGACGATGTCCAAGGCCAAAGCAGCGCGACAAGCTGTACCAGTGCTTCTACGGACCGGTGGAGGCCGGCATCTACACGGTGCACGTGCAGTGGTCCGGGGCGCACGTGGAAGGCTCGCCCTTCACCGTCTGTCTGGCCAACTCCTCCGAGGAGCTGGAGCTGATGAGTGACCTGTCGGTGGCCCCCACAACGCTTCCTTCGTGGACGGAGGGGACAGGGAAATGGGCTTCCTCTATTAAGAGGGGGGAAGGGAGGGAGGGGGGGGGGAGGGAGTGATGCTGAGGGAGTCAGAAGGCGAGACTTGTAAAACCTCATTCATGGATTGATATGAGTTTTGTTTTTGTTCGAGGAAGCGCATTGACTTGGGGTCTCTCTTCATTGGGAGGAGAAAGAAGGGGATGGTGGATGTAAGGGGGGGGGGGGGGGGGCAGCGTGATGAGAGACGTCTGTCGAGGAAGTGACTTACTTGCGGAAGCTTCCTCCATGACTAGATGCGACAGAAAGTGGACTTGGCTGTGGAGGTTTAGTCCCGGAATAGATACGACAGGAAGCTACTAACTGCGGAAGCTTCTTTCGTAAAACAGACACGACAGGATCCTGGAGCTGCTATGGAAGTTCGGTTTTTAAGCTCTTTGTCCAAACTAAGCGAAATCTCTTGTGGTTGTCTTGTCTGATAAAGGATTGCCTCACTGCGTCCTCGTCTGTGGGTGAGGGAGAATGGCGACGGGCACCGGCAGTGTTGGGACAGCGTTGAGTAGAGGGACTGAGTGAGTCTGGTATTCGTTGCAGGTATTTGGTATATGCTGTTGTCTCGGTGACGATGGCCTGGTGTTCAGAACTTGCCAACTTTTGCTGCTCTTGTTTTGTACCGGCGGACATTCCACGGTTGGTTCTCATAACTGACAACAAAACGGTCTCGGGTTATTCATAGGCCTGGATTAGGCGCAAGGTGGATGTTTCGCTTGCTTGTGGGTGCTCACTGAACGGAAAAAAATGAAACAAGTCGGTTGTTGTTGTTCTTCTTAAATCGTTTGCTGTTGATATTGAGTGACTTGAGTTTGTTATTTTCTTAGTGTCCTTTTCATTTCAGGCTTCTGAAAATTCGTTTTCATTATCATGTTGTTAATTTTATATGTACATTTTATATGATTGTAGGCGTGCATGAATGAAGATGATTTATGTTCTTGGGTCTTTGGGGTTTGTTTTCTGTGGACCGATGTACGCGGTGTTGGCTGTTTTTATGGTTGACGTCCTGTGGGTATTGCTGTTGATACATGCTGCTTCGTGTTTGTGTTATATGTTGTCTGGTTGGTGAGAAATTTTGATGGAGTGATGATAATTTATAGTGTGAAACTTTGAACACTTGGTGTGGGTGAAGATAAATTCTGCCCCTTCCCTCTCATCCTTCTCTCTCTCCTCTCTCTCTCTCTCCTCTTCTCTCTCTCTCTCTCTCTGCAACACACACTCACAACTCACACCGAACATCACACACGAACACCGCACAAACCACACACAACACACACACAAACACACCACACGACACGCACACACACACACACACACACACACACACACAAACACACCCATGCTTTCTCTGTTGTATCCCCCCTCTAGTTTACATTTACTATTTCGTATTCTCTCTCTCTCTCTCTCTCTCTCTCTCTCTCTCTCTCTCTCTCTCTCTCTCCTCTCTTCCGTGGCATATGCTTTGTGTTGTCGTTTGTTTGTGTGGTTGTGTGTGTGTGGTGTGTGTGTGCGTGTGTGTGTGCTGTGTGTGTGTGTGTGTGGGTGTGTGTGTGATCTCGGTTATATTGGTTCTGTCCGGACCCAAAACGAACTGGTATGGATCACGTGTCTTTTTGTTTGAGATTTTGTTTGTTTTTTCAAGTTCTCTTTTTATGCTCCGGAATGAAACGGGGGGGGGGGAATATTGTGTAACCACTATGGTGTTTAATATTTGGGTTTTTGCTTTTAATCACGCCGCCGTACGTGTGTACTCTATTGAACCAATGTCCTAGTTGTGATACATACTGAATGTTGTATAAACCTATATTACAGGAGACAAGTCGGCAAATCGAAACATGTAAGGGATTTACGTCGATATTCCTAATAAAAGAAGAAAAGGAAAGTATTGTGATCTATGATTCATGGAGAATTTAAATGCGATATAAAAAACTCAAAAACCAGCAGTTGGAGGGGGGGGGGGGGGGGGGGGGGGGGGGGGGGCGGATTGGGGGGGGGGGGGGGGGGGGGGGGGGGGGGGGGCCGGGGGGGGGGGGGGACAGGGGGGGGGGGGGGGGGCGGGGGCGAGGGGGGGGGGGGGGGGGTTGTGTTTGTTGTGGGGGGGTGGTGTGGGGGTTGTGTTGGGGACAGCAAGTTTAAAACAGGAGGTTGTGTTTTGTTCTGTATTATCTTCAGGTCGGATAAATTATAAAATGAATTGTAGAAGTAAGTAATTCCATATGAAAGAAAAAAAAATTCCTTCATTTGTTGTTTAAAACCATTTTTGGAAATTAATCATTACTTCATATCGCAGCATTTTTCAACTGACATTATTCCAACAGAGTGTTTGTGTGTTGGAGACATAGCAGTGGTATACCGCTTTGTGGAGTGGTTAGTATTGTGCCAGATATGCACATGAAAGAATTAAGAGAGTAATTGAGAACCAATTCCAAATGCGAGAAGCAGAGAGCGCAGACGTTTTGGCCTTTATTTCATTCGGCAACGGTTTTCCCATGTATCTGTGAAAATGAAAGAATGAACAAAGAAAAGAAACAGATATGCAACAGTCTGCGTACAAGATCGAAGGGGTTTGCAAACCAAAGCCGGAATGATCGATCAATGCAAGTCTGAAGTGAAGGAAGGGAAAACGCCAAACGGTGGATCGAGTGGACCAGAGTCAGTGGCGCCTTTTGGAACGGGTCCAATATAGGCGGGTGTTTCCCGACTGCTGCGGTTTTGAATGTCTGCTTTTGCCTTTGAATATCTGCTGCGGTTTTGAATATCTGCTTTTAATTCTTTCAAGGGAAGGCACTCTGTTGATAGAAACAGTCACGTGGATGTCCTTTTTTTCTTTTTTTTTTTTTTTCAACGGAGGTGTTCCAAGAGGTTGTGTTTCCAATTATCTCAGACTGTTCCGAATTTACCGACTTTGCATACCTGTTTGTAACTTGGGGAGGGTTTTTTTTTTTGTTGTGTTTTTTTTTTTTCTTAATTAAAAAAAAAAAATATTCACGATGTATTTTGAACACACTGCAAAACACGTCATGGAATGCAATGACGTCAATGCAGTGTGTACGTCACTGATCACAGGTGCTGACGACAGTTCTACTTATCACCAATGTTATCGTTTTCGTTATACTTGTACAGAATATTTAATAATCTGTGTAATTCAGAAAGATAAAAACATTTTACAATCGTTCGTCAGGAATTAACGGGAAACGCATTGCGGTTGTTATACAAAAAAAACAACAAAAAACATACAGAATTATTAGTATGCTCCCTCCCTCCCTCCCTCCCTCCCTCCCTCCCTCTCTCTCTGATGCTTTGTTTCTTATGCAAGTGTGTACCATTTATAGCGCTTCATAACTTTCCTCGTTGACAATAAAGATTTCACAGATGAGTTAATTCTGATTTTTCCCTCAAAGTTTTTCACGAACTGTTATTTTAATGTCGATAACATAAACATTTGCCGAGTTTTAATTATTTTCGGTGATTTTTTTTTTTTTTTTTTTTTTTTTTTTTTTTTAAATTTTCATCGACTTTAACAAAATGGTGCTATAGTTAATATTGATTCACATTATCATCATGAGTACTAATTCCAGTGGCATCGTTTGAAATGCGTTAGTACTTGATAGAAAATGACTTTTCAGCTCCATGATTAACTCGATCCTTTCCGAAAAAAGACGCTGTTCTCTATACCGTACTTGTAAATGGCATCTGAACGTGATATTGTTGATATAGAGTCGGTTACCGTGTGATGTCAAGCGTAAACTAGCTACTAGCTCGTTCACTCCCTCTCTCAGTGTGTGTGTGTGTGTGTGTGTGTGTGTGTGTGTGTGTCTCTCTCTAAAGCGCGCGCACACACACACAAACACACACCACACACACACACACACACAACACACACACACACACACACACACACATGCACACGACGAACGAACGCACGCACGCACCCAACTGAACATGCATCATCGCACTCATTCTCGTTCGCATATGAAACACCTTCCAAAACATGCTTTGACCAATAGAAAATCAAGTCACGTTGTTTACAGCCTAGCCGACCACAGGGGCCCACAAGAGGACAGTCTTTAGCACAATTGTATACTCTTTCTTACTTACTATGCGTATACAACCCACTGTACTGTTAAACCATGCGGTTAAAATTTGATGATAATCTAGGGAGGCCAAATGTTCACACTGGTCGTCATAGTGGATGCTTTGTGCAGATCATGCAGATGCATTTTACATGTAAACGAGACCCAGGCAGATTGTAAATAATCCCTTAGAAGTTACTAGCAGTAGACGCCAATAATGGACACAGTTATATAGCGCTTATCCAGTATAATCGTAAGGAAAAAGGCACTTTATAGTTATGTAATTGTTTGTGACGTTTTGGAACAAAGTTTTATTCACTGTTTTGTTTTCCCCTGACATCTTGTGTGTTCATATTAAATGATAATTTCACAAAATATGTGTGTGTGTGTGTGTGTGTGTGTGTGTGTGTGTGTGTGGTGTGTGTGTGTTTATATTCGTTATCGTCTATCACAGCCGAGTGTCGTTGTCGTCATGATTTTCCAGCCCATCGCTGTCGCTATAGTCATCATCATCATCTCCATGATCACCACCCCCAGCGTTGTTATCAGCAATACCCCTTTTAAGAACAAAGGTATCCTCCTCCCTCTCTCTCTCTCTCTCTCTCTCTCTCTCTCTCTCTCTCTCTCTCTCTCTCACACACACACACACACACACACACACACACACACACACACACACACACACACAGAAACACACACGCACACACACACATACTTGTTGCAAACACGCACATGTATACATTCGCACAAAACATATTATTCCCTATTGTCATCGCTTCTCCTCCTTGACGAATGACGTTTTCTTGTGTCGGGAGATCCACGAGTGAGAGGAATGCTAAGATGACAGTTGTGTTTCTTGTATGTAATCTTAACCGTGTTCCGTTTCACAGAGTGAGACTGTTCAGACCGATAGAGAATTGTGGTAAACTGCTTAGCAAGTAATCGATGCATATTCAAGAACCGTAGCTACGAAAAACAGGAAAGAAACAAACACAAACAAGTGCATATTGAACAAATATGTAGTGGGCGGCGGGGAGAGGGATTTGGTGCAGTTGGCTGTGGGAAGGGTAAGTGTTTAAAACACAGGCAAATGAAAGAAAACAAAAGAGAGGGAAGCAGAGAGATAGAAAGGGAAGGCCGGGGGAGGGGGGGGGGGGGGGGGGGGGGGGGGCAACAACAACTTGTCGTGCGAGTATCAAACTCTTCCCCAAAAGAATATGGGAACTGTCACATTCTCTCACGTGCCTCGAAATCGGAACAACGGTATTATTTCTCATACAGTGAGTACACTTTTTGTAAAAAAAAACAGTTTCCTTTTCTACTTTTGTTAATATGTTGTTTACTTCCTCAGTTGGACCAGTGCATGTGACTAACCAAATGGTCTTCCACACTAACGCATCTGATCCTTTCCAAAATGTCTGGATTTATCCCAGGTGATTTGACAGTAAGTCAGTTCATAAATGATGATTTGTATTCCTCCTTTAAAAGTTCAATCATAGGCGCAAAACTGAATACTTTGACACATTTAAGATTCTAATCGTGCCTGGCATAGATGTTGTATCCGTAATATAAAAAAAAAAAAATATGGCACACGTGGAGGTTGTCACCATAGTTCACTGATGATCTTTCGGGTTGTAAGAAAGCAGTTGTTATCACAAGCGACCAGCCAGATCTCAAGACCCTGTAGGTTTCCAAAGGTTCAGTTCTGGAACTTCTATTACTTCTTTACATTCTAGATATTACAGACGGGTAATTGAAACATTTTGCAGACGATGCCAGTACATCTTCCTCATATAATGAATAACTTCGTGCACAGCACACTGCAGGGAAGAGGGCAGTCTGACAGCAGCGAGAAAGGCGCTGCACCCTTTTCTACGATTACAATCATGGCACGTGAACTAATGGAATCTACTGCAAACAAACTCAACATTGTACCATGGCTTATCGGCAGGTTATTCTTGCCTGCACCAGGTCGATTTTGCAGGAAAAAGGAAGAACAGTGAACTCATGAGTGGTGGAGAAAATAGAGATTGGCGCTGCACAACTTGGGTGTGAGACTGCCCGGGATTCAGCTTGAGGAACGAAGGAGCGATGTCTTTTGAACTGGGCACAGGCTGTAAAACAGATGAAACGTAAATGCAGCTGCACGAGAGCTGTTTCTTCCTGTGGGATCTACCGAGGGAAGATACAACTGTGCGTGTGACTGCACGTTATATTGATACTTGATAAACATCGATATTCTTGTGTTGACATATACATTATAGTGACGATATCATCTCAATGCGATATCAGAATTAACAGTTACCTTAAACGAAAAAAAAAAGTAATGAACGGACCATATCAGAGAGAGAGAGAGAGAGCGAGAGAGAGAGAGAGGGGAGACGGACGGAGGGACGGACAGGTAGACAGAGAGACAGACAAAGCGAAGGTAAATGTTGGATTAGTGCATATCAGTTAAAAACAACAACAACAACAACTCCAGGCAATAGTCCTACTTCCTTGAAAGAAAACATTATGCATCAGCTTTCTGCATTGTTTTTTAATAAATGGAACATGTTAGTCTTGTAGTCGTCACGACATGTTTTATTCACATTTGTTGCATACCTATGTGTGTGTGTGTGTGTGTGTGTGTGTGTGTGTGTGAGAGAGAGAGAGAGAGAGAGAGAGAGGAGAGAGAGAGAGAGAGAGAATGCGAATGTGATATAAAACCTTTGTATTAGTACGTATAACATTGTTGTGTAACTTGTAGCTTCATTGTGTTCTTGTTGAACCAAGGCCATTGCCGTTCATTTTGACACTTTGTGCGTTCAATGGCATGCATTTCGTGTTTTTTTTCTTGTCAAAACAATAACTGAAAAAAAAAGTACTCCTTCATGACTCGGCAGTAACGCAGTGTCTCCTATGGCTGGTTACCTCATGGCAGCCTCATTGCTGTAGTCCATCGTGGACGGCGGGTGTTGCAGCTCCAATAGGACGACATGGATGTAATTGTGCACGTTGCAACTGGTATGGGTGGCATGTGGGTATACCTACTGACCCAGTATCCTGCGATTAAGCAAAGACCATCAATGATGACAACAGGGCAATCCCAAAGC
>JADBJO010017746.1:12500-20000 GCA_016801955.1 Conus betulinus | reverse complement strand
ATAGCAGTAGGCCTATTTATAATGATGATAATAGTCGGTGGAAAGGAATATAAATGATCAGTGAGTAAAAAGCTGTAAGGACTATTGGGGGAGGAGGAAGGGGGGGGGGGGGGGGGGGGATGGAAGGGAACCATATAGGCCTACCTACACCCACATACTTCTCTTTTTTTTTTTTTTTTTAATACCTGCTAGCACTACAACTACAAGAACAGCAACAACTATTACTACTGCTGCTGCTGCTGCTACTACTACTACTGATTACTACTACTGTTACTACTACTATTTCTGGTGATAAGATTGGTGGTTATACGACAATAGTAATAATAAACATAATGGTATATTAATGATGATAATTGCAATGACATTAGTAATGATGATGATGATGATGCCTTGAAAGTAATGATAATAATGATATGAGGATAATAAGAATTATAGGAATAATGGTAAAATTAAAAGTAAAATTCGTAATGATAATAGTCGGTGGAAAGGAATAGAAATGATCTATGAGTGAAAGGCTAGTAGCCTACTCTTGGAACAGGGAGAAGGTTGTGATGGTAATAATGATGATGATGATAATAGTCATGATAGCAGTAATACTAGTTACAATGATAAATCTAGTGATGTTTTTTCAATAATAATAGTTGCTGGAAAGGAATAGAAATAATCAGTGAGTGAAAGGCCAACATTACTATTTGAACAGAAGAGGGGTGTATAATGTTTTTTTTTAAAACTGATTACGCGTTTCCATGGTGGCAATGTGAGTTGGCAGATTTGTGACACAGGTTTATAACTCCCTTTGTAAGAAAGGAAGCAGAAATTAAGTGAGATAAAAATGTTGCCAGTTTCATTGGGTGTTGCCTTGTGTGTACACTGTCGTTGAAAATGAAAAGATTTCGTGTGGCGTCGTTACCATCCTGGCCATACAGACCTCAGACGTATCAAGTAGGCCCACCACTCAGCTTCCGATGGATAGGCTTCGCAGTTGTTGGAAATCTGATCTCTCCTTGGATGTTCATGCACTCATTCCTAAATTCTTCTTCTTCTTCTTCTTCCAATAATGTCCACGTCCACTTGCATGCCGAGTATTCGAGTATTCGGCAATTACTGACATGCTGGAGGATACTGAGCAGCTTGAGGGAAAAAAAAAAGATTTATGTGGAGGACCTGGTCACCTTCGAAATGAATGAGGCCAGGGTAGGAGATTTGAGACTTCTGCAGACAGGTTGTTCCAGGCGCGGATGGTACGGGGGAAGAAGGCATGCTTGCGGTAGTCTGTGCGAGTAGTGATGCGCCGGAATTGCAAGATGTCGCTGCTTCTGCTTGTGGATGGCAGGGGCTTCAAGTCTTTGTATTTCACACATGCTTGACCGTTTTGGATTTTGTATAGCATGGAGTCTGCACGTGCGAAGGCATTTCTTGGAGTGTAGTCCACTGTAACTCTTCAAGCATGTCGTTGACGCTGGATGTGTTTCTATGCCGGTTCAGGACAAAACGCGCCGCCCTTCGCTGGGTCTTCTCGATGTTGAGGATGGGCTTGGTGGTGTGTAGGGGTCCAAAACTCAGCAGGCGTACTCGACAATGGGTCTGACCAGCGCCTTGTATGCCAGCTCCTTGGTCTTGCTGGAGCACACCTTTAGGTTACTCCTCAGGAATCCTAGTGTTTTGTTTGCCTTGGCTCAAGTGTTGTCGACGTGGGCGTTCAAGGAGACGTCGGTCTGCAGCGTGACCCCAAGATACTTTATAGAGGATACTCTCTCTAGGGTATGACTGTGGAGGGTGTATTTTGGTGTTGGCATTCAGTGGCTTCCTACTGCGGGTCAAAGGCAGCTGGCTGCATTTGTCCGGGTGGAATGCCATGTCCCACTCGCTCTCCCAGTCTTCCAACTTGGCGAGATCCTCTTGGAGTTTTACCGGGTCTTCTGGGCAGACGATCAGTCGGTACACTACGGTGTCGTCAGCAAGTAGGCGGGAAGTGGAGGAAATTCTTGCTGCAAGGTCGTTTATGTGAAGGTCGTTATGCTTGATACGGCATTTCTTAACATTTTTTATTAAGTTTATATGCTTTCTAAGATTTGGGGCCCATACCACATTTCCCGTAGTAATTAGATCTGCGCACCGATTTGAAAAATCAATGCGTAAAGTCTTTATGTTAAAACTCGATAAATGTAAACGAGTAAACAAAGAAATGCGTAAATCTCCGACGGTGTAAAATACGAATACTGAAATCCTCTCCGACTGGAAGGCCCGTTGCCTCAATGAACCGACGAACTACCAAATTTTAACACGCTCCATCTCTACAAAACGCCATGGAAACAGGGGAAGCAACGCTGACTAATTTTCTAGTGCATCCTAGTAGACCGAAGGAAGGCAAATGTTGTTCAGTATTTCACCAAAGACGCTGCATTCATGTGAGTTTGAACTGCTACAACTCGTGCCAGAGGTAACGTTTACTTTTTTTTTTTAAGTTGAACTCTTGGTTAGTGGCATAAACGTCTGACATCATGGTTTTTCAGCTAGTAGATGTAGAGATCACACACCCCCCTCCCCCGCCCTTCCTTTTTTACGCTGAGGACTCAAGATTGTTTGCTGGTCATTCTAGCACATAACACAAAGAGAGGAGGTTTTGCGTTATCCAGAAATGTGTGACGATCGTTACGATGTGCCACGTCCGATTTTCCCTTTATATTTCGATTTTCAAAGAAACTCGGGAAAACTTTTACCCGGCACGTCCTTGCTCGTGTTCGTTTTTGCTATGCCGAGTAACAAGGGGGTGGCAGAATGAGAAGTGTGGATAAGTGGATTTGGGTGGTCATTGTATTGTTCAGGCTTATACTCCAAACATGTTTGGTAGGAATGTGTCCAAAACATTTTTTTTTTAAATTAGATCAAAAAATAAGTGCCACCACCAGAAAGCAAAGAGAAAAAAAATGCAATTAAAATTTGCAAAAAGTATCAAAATCTGACATATGAGAAGAAGGGTGTTTTTTTTTTTTTTTTTTTTTTTTTTTTTTGTTAATCAGATTTATTCACCCTTCCCTGCCACTCCAAAAAAAAAAAAAAGAGAAAAAGTTGCAGTGCACTTAAGGTATGGGAGTACAATACAGGGTCAGTGTCCCACCAACATAAGGGTCACAGCAGGTGATGACAGGTAACAGCAGGTTGAGCAACAATGGCTGTTGCAACCCCACTTTACCCCATTTCAGCTCTTACAATTTTGGGGACGAAGAAAAGGTATGTCTGAACTGGTCAGTTCATGTGGAACTCAGCAAACACTTAAAAAAGAAAATTAAAATCTAGGCCCAGTTTAAGTACATGGACTGAACAGGTGACCCTTTCTTCTTCTTCCAGAAAAGCTGGTTCACTCAAAAGTGAGTAGGTCATCAGCATGCATCTTAAAAAAAAGAGAATGCGACTCAGCCTGTAGGCCCCTGGAGCAAAATTTAGGAACAAGGGGTTGCACATGATATTTAAAAGGTTAAAAGCAATGGCCAGGTTAAGGCCTAGGTAACCATAAAATATATGGGGAAGTTAAAATAGAAAAGTCAATCAATATGCAGATCTCAAGATTGTCTTATCAGTTTGATTTTTAAAACTTATAAAAGAGACTGCATTTGTGGCAATCCCTTTTAGGGATATCCTTGGCTGGTCAGGTGAAGGCACACTTTAGAACTTAAAATGATGTGTTAGCTTCACACAAAATTGACCTTGGGTAGTTTAGTTGGAAAGTTATCAAAATGAGACTGACATATTCCATCTACAAAGGTACATTTAGAATATATCAGTCTAACATGAAACATTTCTTACTGGATATGTCTGTCACTTCTCTTGACATTTAAAATGGGTGTCAGTTAAACATGAAACAGGTTTTATTGGATGTGTCTGTCTCTTCTTCATGATGCTAAAAAGGCAAAATGACCTTGCATGTGACAGGCAGTTAGCATGAAGATGACAATTTATGAAAGAGGAGTGGGGAAGTGAAGACTGACAGGGGTGTGTGGTGTGTGTGTGGAATGGGGGGATGGTGGTAAATAGTGAGCTGGATTGCAGTCAAAAGGATCGTATATGTGTATGTGTGCGCGTGTGTGTGTGTGTGTGTGTGTGTGTGTGTGTGTGTGTGTGTGTCACTGTGTGTGTGTGTGTGTGTGTGTGTGTGTGTGTGTGTAGGATCCCACTCAGCCAGAAACATATATATATTAATACATTGTTATATACATTCTTATTGTAATATTTACAGACTGCAACAAAACAACAATCAAAGACTTAATTCATAGTGGTACAGCAGTGGAGTTTTCAACTTGTATTTTCCATCACAAAGGATGGCCTCAGTCAGAACCCCCCCCCCCCCCCCTCCTGACCTCCACTCCTGTCTGCACACCCCTTCTGCAGCATGCCCTCACTCTTCTCTCTTTCTTTGAGCCCCCCTTTCTTCCCCTCTTTGTGAGACAGGACACTGAAACCACATGAAACATGGCATTATGTGGAAATCAAGGACATTAGTCTTATCGGGGTCACTCCTGGTCATTTCCAAACGGGGTAATAAATTTAAAAGAAAATCTTCTGTGCTGCCAGACAAAACAACAAACAAATTACAAAACAAACGCCATGATTTTGATCTCTTTGGCCTTCTTCAGAAAAGCCACACCACATTCAACTTCAAGACAAAGAAAACAAAGCAAGAACAGTCACTTATTTCTCCAGCTAGGTGCAAAATGGAATGTGGGGGGGGGTGGGGGGGGGGGGGGGGGGGGGGGGGAGAGAGAGGAAGTTGTCACTGTCTGTTACTGGGGGACATTCAGGACTTCTGGGTCTCCTGTTGTGATGAAGTTGTGTAATTCGCACATCACTTACAATCTTCAAATACATGACTTTCCCATAGCTGATGTCACATTTCAGGCCTTTGCACTCACCCATGACCCTGTCTTAGCGCCTGCTGGTAGCCCCCAAATAGTCAGCATGGAACCACTTGGCTTATATCTTGATCATGGTCATAACCCCAAGGAGTATCAACTTTCAGACGCACTGAACATTCTCAAAACAATCTAATTGTGCTAGTCTGTGAATGCTTCTTAAGCAAGGCCTTAGCATATTAATTTTTTAGAGTGCAGCCTGTACACAATTTTTCTTTGACTCTTTTAAAGATATAATGCACAATAATGCACATAATCTACAATCAGTTTTCAACTCAACTGTACAGTTTACATGGCACTTGCACACGTAGGTTGAGTCTGTGAGTTCTTGAAAAGCACCTGCTATTAGCTCTGTGATAGCATGTAACAGCTCATTTGCAAATTTTGATTGCAATAAATTAAAATGACACTGGCTGCTGAAGCATTTGCCAGCAACTTTTTACTGACATTTGTTAAAACACAGTATGGTCATGATAAGTACAGGCTGGAAAGAGTGTGTTCAGTGTGTTGTAACTAACTTTTAATTTTTTTGGTAAAATTTTAATTTGAAGTACTCCCCTAAAAAGTCAGTTTTTCATGATGATGAGTCAGTTTGAAACTCTGCAAATTCTTGGAATCACCCCCAAGTGAAAGAAAAACTATGTAACATTAGAGAGTCTCTCTACCTGTACACACCATCACCTGTTCAGACTGATAATATATTACAAGCAGTTAGTGCATAGGTAATGGCAGTACAGTGAAGCTACTGCCCTGATAGTTGTCTCCCATCCACCAAGTCAAACACAACTCAAAACTTATTCTTAAAAATCAATATCCATATAGGATGGACAGTGGCCAGATTTTGCTGGGAACTCATCTACTATTTAGTAATGTCTGTTGTTATGGTAAAGGGTACTTTTATTCCAAATGTGAATTTTTGTTAATTTTTTTTTTTTCAAAACCACCCCTCTGTTAGTGCTGTGTGTGTGTCTGTTGGGTTGGAGGTGTAACACAGGAGGCAGGCAAAAAAAAAAAGGGGGGGGGGGGGGACTAGGTGTCAAGTGGGAGGAAGGGTGCAGTGGGATGTGAGGGGAGGGGGGGAGAGACATTGGGCACTGTAATGTCAGTACCACACACACACACACACTCACACACACACACACACACACACACACACACACACACACACACACACACACACACACCACACACACACACACACACACACACACACACACACACCACACACACACACACACACACACACACACACACACACACACACACACACACACACACACACACACACACACACACACACACACACACACACACACACACACACACACACACACACACACACACACATACACACACACACACAAAGCGTGCGCACGCGCGCGCACACACACACACACACACACACACACACACACACACACACACACACACACACACACACACACACACACACACACACACACACACACACACACACACACACACACACACACACACACACACACACAACATACACAAGCACACACACACACACACACACACACACACACACACACACACACACACACACACTCTATCTGAATGAAGATGTCTTTGCAGCTTTTTGATCATCTGCTCCACAGAAAATCGTACATAAATTGACAGTCTCAGAGAGATGCGAAATGTTACTATGAAACCATATATAGAACAACATGTTAATGATTCAACACCCATTTTGTGCCAGATTTGACAAGATAAGTTATTGCTCATTCATTTTTTGTTCTGTGTGTGTTTATCATACCTGGAAAAGTCCTAAGAGGTTGAAAAAGTGTCATGTTTTGTCTTGTGATTTGCTTGTTCACATTTGGCGGATGTATTACAAAAACTTTTTTATGATCCCATCCCAACAACTTATGGTTTCTTTCTGCTCACCTCTGCTGGGCTGCTAAAGTCAAGAAGGTATTAAAGTTTTCTCAAAGAAAGTGAGGGTGAAAGAAAAGTGTGTGTGTGTGTGTGTGTGTGTGTGTGTGTGTGTGTGTGTGTGTGTGTGTGTGTGTGTGTGTGAGAGAGAGAGAGAGAGAGAGAGAGAGAGAGAGGAGAGAGAGAGAGAAGTGGTGGAAAAGAGAAAACTTGTGTTTCTCTGTGTGTGTGCGTGTATATGTGTGTGTGTGTGTGTGTGTGTGTGTGTGTGTGTGTGTGTGTGTGTGGGGGGGGGGGGGGGGGGGGAGACAAGGGAATAAGAAAGGATGGGGAAGAAGGAACACACCCAGACATGTGTATACACTCTCCACAATGCAGGGATAGCCTCGCTGTGTTTAATATACATGGTGATGAATATTAGCTCCTAAAATACCAAACTGTCTAAGAAAATGAAATGCCAAGAAAGAATCATAGGTTATTTTTAATAGGACAAAACATGACTTAAAGAACAAGCGTAAGTAAATAAGAGTGGTGGTGGAAAGGGAAACAAAGCATTTAAAGGAATTGAAAAAAAAAACAACAAACAAAAAAAATGAAACACACACACACACACACACACACACACACACACACACACACACACACGCGCGCACACACACACCAAACAAAAACAAAAATACTGACAAGGTCCCAT
>JADBJO010017746.1:0-7500 GCA_016801955.1 Conus betulinus | reverse complement strand
CCCAATTTTGCAAGCTATACAGAACTGACTTGGAATCAACGCAAAAAAGTATGTTATAGACAGCAGTGTTATTGTCACACATAAAAATCACTGCCATAAGAATAACAAACAGTTCTGCCATAAATATGTAGAACCCTTTTCCCTAGAGAAAAGAATGTACAAAACAGTGTGGGAAAAGTGTTTGTGTGTGCGTGCATGTGTGTGCGCGCACGTGTGTGCAAGAGGGGTGGGGGGCAAGGGAATAAGAAGGGGATGGGGAAGGGGGGGATACACATGCACACACTCTCTCCTCAATGCAAAGGCACATTGTCTTTAATCTTCATTCTGGATAAATATCAGCTCCTAAGGTACAACTCTCAAAGGAGAACAAAAGCCTAGAAAGGATCGCATTTCACTTTTTTCATAAAACAAAACTTTTTTTAAACAAGTTGAGTAGGTAAATAAGGGTATGATGAAAGGGAAAACATAAGAATTTAAAGAAAAAAAGAAGCACACACATGCGCGTGCGGTGCGCGCGCGCGCACACACACACACACACACACAACAACAACAACAAACCCCTCCTCCAACAAAGTCCCATCACTCTGTCCAGCCTCCTTACTTCTATTGAAACCTGATGGTAGGGAGGGTCTCATGCTAATTTTAAATGAAATTTAAAAAAATGTCAAAGTCCATGTATAGGCCTTATGTGTGGGCAGAATTAGAGATTTTGTACCAAATACATTATCCATACATCATCCATGTAAGCATTTTGAGGCCTAGCATAAATTGGAGCCAGCATTTCATAGTAAACTGATAATTGATCAGAAAACCCACCCCCTACCAATCCTTTCACCTGGTTGGAGGATTTCCACCCATAAAATCATTCAGAATCTTCAAGTACATGACCTTCCCCTTATCTGACCTCACATTTTGGGCCTTTGCACTCATCTGTGACCCTATCTTTGTGCCAGCTGGTATTCCCCCAAATAGTCCCATTCCTTCGATTTCATTCTGTCAGCTTCGAATCACCTGGCTTGTCGCTTGCTGGCTATATGAAAGAAATTGAGGAAAAGCAACTTTCAGACACAATGAAAATTCTCAAAACAATCTAATTGCGCCTTTCTATAAATACATGACTCCTTAAGCAAGGCCTTGGCACATCATTGTTTGGTGTGCAGCCAGCAGACTTCATTGTGCTGTGCATGGACACAACAGTGCTGAGGTAGGCAAAGCAGAGACTGATATTGTCACAAAGCAGTCCTGTGTGCATGGCCAACAGTGCTGAGGTAGGCAAAGCAGAGACTGATATTGTCACAAAGCAGTCCTGTCCTGCTGTGCAGTGCCAACAGTGAGGTAGGCAAAGCAGAGACTGATATTGTCACAAAGCAGTCCTGTGTGCATGGACAACAGTGCTGAGGTAGGCAAGGCAAAGCAGAGACTGATATTGTCACAAAGCAGTCCTGTGTGCATGGACAACAGTGCTGAGGTAGGCAAAGCAGAGACTGATATTGTCACAAAGCAGTCCTGTGTGCATGGACAACAGTGCTGAGGTAGGCAAAGCAGAGACTGATATTGTCACAAAGCAGTTATCTGTGCATGGACAAGGATTTTTTTTCCCCCAGCAAATCAAACATTACAGTTATAAACCTTCCATAAAAAAGCAGTACAGGAAGACAATACACACAGGTACATCCTGCCCACACCCACCTCCACTGCTCACTCCTTCCCTCCCTACCCTCTACCTTTCCTCCCTTCCCCCCACCCCCTGTTTTTTTTTTTTTTTTTTTTTTTTTTTTTACATTTTTGTTATATTTTTTATTTGCTCTAATATAAGGATTGTTCATGGACACTTCTTGGGTAATGTTTACTCTCTCTCTTGTGTTTCACACACACACACACCTATACACACACATACATAGATGCGTGTGACTCCCCCCCCCCCCCCCCCCCCCAACACACACACACGTGCGCGCACATGCACAGACACTTACACACACACACACATGGACACAACACTGCCTCCCCCCCACCCACCCCCCCTTCCCAACACACACATACACAGTGATAGATGATAAATATAGTCTACACATACACGGTGTCCACTAAGCCCAAAAGTAAAAGCAAAGTAAATTCTTGATGTTTACTGCTGAAGACTGGTTAACACTGCATGAAGGATCTGGGATATTAGGTTTTTCTCATGCTTCTGCAGTTTGTCCCATTACTTAAGCTGCCAGGGGTCATGTTTCCCTGAATGACTGAAGACAGTCTGAAGCTGTGAGTTGATTGTGTTTGTTTAATGGACATATGTAGCCCAACAAGACTGGAAAAGGAAATTGCCATTTTGATAGCCAGATTGACCATTTTCCTGGTAACTTGCACTTCCTTTGTAACTCCTGTGTTGAAATGTCACTGCAGTGCTGGTCAGTTATCTCACCCAGCTTCTGGTATGCTATGTGGACATCGTGTGTGCCAGGTGATGCGTTTGTCTTTTTTTTTTTTTTGCTGTAGGGAGAGACATGACACTGCATGTGGGAAAGTAATCTTTGTTGTTGTCATTATTGCTGCCCTTGTTAATGATTTATTTTTCAGTGTGTGAGTGACATTGCGTACAAATGTATGGTTAGATCCAGGCGTTAAACTGATTGTTTCATGTTGATATGCCAAATGGACCTGATGTCATGTGAACCATGTATGGATTGTAACAGTGTTATTCAAAACACTTTCAGCCCCATGGAAATAGACTGGTCTTATAATGTCTTATAAAACAAAGTAGACAAGTGGATGCAGTTGGTCAGCCTTTTTCAAACTATGAAGCGAAATGAAATGTTTTATCAAGAAGACTGAATGATTACACCAGGTCTTATTATAGATCTTCATTTGTTCTGGAACATACTGGCATAAGTATTTCATAAAATATGATGCAGACTCTTTCTGGAACTGTCATTTGTGATGTGTTGTCAGTTGTGACGTTTAAGAAAAATCAGCAGCATTCTTTTCAGGATGCCTTGTAAGATATGTGTAGAAAACTTTCAGATATTAGTCATTTGAGTCAAAAAAATTCACACGTTAAATGTCATATGTTCAGATGGTCAAATCTAACTGAATTGATTATTTCAGTTGTTGCAAATGGTGAAAATGAATGGCCTTAAACTTCAAAATGTAAACTATGATCGGTCAACACAATACCGTATTTGTTTGTGTTTATAAACCACCAATAGTATCTAAGTAAACTGTGCTTGGTTGTTTTCTATGAGGTTGGAGAATTATTATTTGTTTATCAAGACACATGACTAATTTGTCTATAATTAGTACGTAAATTCTTTTTTTTCAGAATATGTACATAGAGTTTCAGAGTGTTGTGCACCAGTGACATTTTTGTGTAAAATTTGTACTTGGGGCCTCACATATCAAGTTTGTGTGCCATGATATTGCATGCCTTCCACCATAATGCGGAACCAGTCCATATTTAGGTAACTCTAAACTTCAGGAGGATCATAAGCTAAAAATCATGCCTTTTAGTTTTACACAACTCCAGTTCGTTTTGAGATATGAATGATCAGCTTTTGAATGATTTTGAATCAAAGCAAGTGACAAGACCAGGATTCAAGGAGGAATAGAGTACAGTCCCTGTGTAATTCAAGGCCTGATACAAGCTGAACACATTGTGCTGTGCAGTTGGCAGCGACAGATATATGACAGAAGGCAAACCACAGGTGGACAGTGTCACAAACCGGCCAACAGAACACAAAGAAAAATATCAGAAAATCAAACTGTGCAGATGTGATCAGATAACGGATCTTCATTCATGATGCAGTTCAGGAAGATTATACGCAGTCTCCCCCACCCCCTCACCCCACCCCACCTCCACTACTCACTGCTTTCCACCCCACCTTCCATCTTCCTTGCCCTACCTTTGCCCTACCTTTTTTTTTTTTTCTAAAACTCTGCCCCCCCCCCCCCCCCCCCCCCCCCCCCCCCCCCCCCCCCCCCCTTTTTTGTTGTTGTTGTTGTTGTCTAATATCACAGTTATGAATGGACAGTTCTCTCGTGTGATGTTCACTTTCTCTCTCTCTCTCTCTCTCTCTCACACACACACACACACACACACACACACACACACACACACACACAGAGCACTTGTTTGTATATGCAAACACAGCCTTCACCAAGTGAAAGTATAGTTAAAGCAAATTCATGATGCTTACAACTAACAACTGGTTAAAACTTCATGAAAGCTCTGACTGAAAAAGTTTATCTCATGCTCTTGCGTTTCGTCCCCTCATTTTAAGCTGCAATCTGATGTGTCCCATGATGATTGACAAAAAATCTGAAGCTCTGTGCATAATCAAAATACAAGTAAACTGCCAGCGCTATATGAGATAAGGAAATCTGTGTAAAAGATATAGTCAGAAACCTCACATTGTCCCACATCCCTCCCATCTCTAATCCACAGTGACATAGTCTTCTGACTACCCCTTTCAGTGACATGCATCCCCGCCCCCTCAACACCCTCCCCCCCCTTCCCCAACACAACGTAAGACCCCCCCCCCCCCCACACACACACACACACACACACACACTGCATAACTAAATAAAAAAGACTAAAAGAATAAGTAAGTAAATCAAGTATGAAGAAAGAAGCACAAAGAAAAAAAAAATGATCAGTAGAAAGGTAAATTGATTAGTATGTGACTGAAACATACACACCAATGGATAAATGGCTGATGATAACAGAATGACAGAATATATATATATTGTAATAAAGTACTAGTCTATGTGATGGAAGACATCCTCATGGAAATGTTGAAAAATCAGACTGTTGCACCATCACCTGAAAATGGACACACACACACACACACACACACACACACACACACACACACACACACACACACACACACACACACACACACACACATGCACACACACACACACACACGCTTGCACGCACACAAACACTTGCATGCACACACACATTCATGCATGTGTGTGTATGCGCACACGCACGCACGCACGCACGCGCATGCACGCACACACACACACACACACACACAGAGAAAATGGGAACGATGACTTCATGATTTAGCTTTTATTTTCCAAATATTGAACAAAATCCCCCAGCCCCTCTCCCAACCACACCCCATCACCCAGTGATGATTGTGCTTGCATGTGCCATGTGTATGCAACTGATTTTAATGTGAGAAAAGCAAGAAGCAGAGCACAAATGAATTTCAAGAACAGAAAGCTTTATATGAAAATGCCTGCCACAATCACATCAACTAGATACATGTGTTTTGAAGGACTTTGGGGGTCAATGTGCGGATTGTGAAAATGCTGCTTCTTTAAATTGAATTCAGCTCCGTACAGTTTTTTTTTTTTTTTTCTGGAATATGCTTGTTGACCGATGTGTGTAGTGTGATTGACGTGTGTGTGTAGTGTGACTGTGTGTGTAGAGTGACTGATGTGTGTCTTGTGACTGATGTGTGTATTGTGACTGATGTGTGTATTGCGACTGATGTGTGTATTCAGTGATGTGTGTATAGTGACTGATGTGTGTATTGTCAGTGATGTGTGTAGTGTGACTGGTGTGTGTGTGTTGTGTGACTGATGTGTGTAGTGTCAGTGATGTGTGTATTGTCAGTGATGTGTGTATTGTGACTGACGCGTGTCTTGTGACTGATGTGTGTCTTGTGATGTGTGTATTGTCAGTGATGTGCGTAATGTCAGTGATGTGTGTATTGTGACTGACGTGTGTAGTGTGGCTGACGTGTGTAGTGTGACTCACATGTGTCTTGTGACTGATGTGTGTCTTGTGACTGATGTGTGACGGTTTTAAGTGTTGTGAGCGACATGTATATTGCGACTGACGTGTGTAGTGTGACTGATGTGTGTAGTGTGACCGACGTGTGTAGCGTGATGGATGTGTACATTGTGACTGACGTGTGCATTGTCACTGATGTGGTTTGTCACTATGTGTACTGTGACAGTGTTGGACTCTTTGAATTGAATCCATCTCTGCACAGTGTTTCTGGCATGTACTGGTGGACTGATGTTTGTCTTGTGACTGATGTTTGTCTTGTGACTGATGTGTGGCTTGTGGCTGATGTGTGTGTGACTGATGTGTGTCTTGTGACTGATGTGTGTATTGTGGCTGATGTGTGTCTGATGTGTGTATTGTGACTGATGTGTGTCTTGTGACTGATGTGTGTCTGATGTGTGTCTTGTGATTGATGTGTGTATTGTGACTGATGTGTGTCTTGTGACTGACGTGTGACTGGTGTGTGTATTGTGACTGACCTGTGACTGTGTGTATTGTGGCTGATGTGTGACTGATGTGTGTCTTGTGACTGATGTGTGTATTGTGACTGATGTGTGTCTGTGACTGACGTATGATGGTGTGTGTGTGACTGACCTGTGTATTGTGGCTGATGTGTGTGTTGTGGTGATTGTGACTGTGATGTGTGTATTGTGACTGATGTGTGTGTATTGTGACTGACGTGTGTCTTGTGACTGATGTGTGTGTTGTGACTGACGTGTGTATTGTGACTGACGTTGTGTATTGTGGCTGATGTGTGTATTGTGGCTGATGTGTGTGTTGTGACTGATGTGTGTGTTGTGACTGATGTGTGCCTTGTGACTGATGTACGTATGGTCACTGATGTGTGTAGTCTGACTGATGTGTGTATTATCAATGGTGTGTGTGCATTGTCACTGTGTGTATTGTGACTGATGTGTGTGTTGTGACTGATGTGTGTATTGTGACTGATGTGTGTATTGACACTGTGGTGTGTATTGTAATCAATGTGTGTATTGTGGCTGATGTGTGTATTGTGAATGATGTGTGTATTTTAACATATGCGTGTATTGTCACTGATGTGTGTATTGTGACTGATGTGTGTATTGTGACAGATGTGTTATTGTAATCGATGTGTGTGTTGTGGCTGATGTGTGTACTGTCACTGTACTGCCCACTTTGAATTGAATCCATCTCTGCACCATAAAACTGATGTGGACGTTGTGATTCTGTTGCACAGGGGACCAGGGAACAGGGGAGCAGCCCCGCTCACCCAGTCCAGGACCATCACGGCGAGGCCAGAGGAGTCCTAGGTTCTCCCCCCCTACGCCATGGTGCTGCCGGTCAGACGACCCGGGCCTCTAGGGTAGGTCCCCCGGCTACTGCCGTAGGTCTCTTAGGCGTAGACACTCAAGAAAACAACTCCACCACATACAGCAGGCATGACCAGTCAGACAGCTGCATGGAGTTTGGGAGTGCTTTGCAGTCCCCTCCTACACGCAGGCACAAGCACACAGACAGAGAACACGGGGTTCACCTCGGCGCTAGAGGCCACCAGCCCTCTGCCCGATGAGGAACCCCAGCCATCCACATCCACGGCTAGGTCCCCAGGGCAGCAGCCATGGCGGGTGCTTTCACCCCGCCTATACCCCCGTGCCTGTCTTATCCTCCACTGTCATGTCTGAGTCTTGTCATGACCAGGTTAGGGAGTGGGAGGTAGAAGG
>JADBJO010017745.1:32500-36885 GCA_016801955.1 Conus betulinus | reverse complement strand
CAATACGGTACAATACAATAGAAATACGAAATGATACAATACTATGCCATGCGATGCTATGCGATGCAATACGATACGAAACGATACGATTCGATGCCAAAACCAAGCCATACAATACGATATGACACGACAAACGATACGATTTGATGTCAAACCAAACCATACAATACGATATGATACGAAACGATACGATTCGATGTCATACCATACCATACCATACCATACCATACCATACCATACCATACCATACCATACGCTGCAATACGATACGATACGATACGATACAAGACGGTACAATACAAGACAAAACAATTCCGATATAAAGCGATCAACACGAAACAATATAATACGATGATTAACTTACGCTGTTCAATAAAAAGCAATATAATGCAGCACAATACAATACATACAATAATAATACAATACAATACAGTATCTTTCCGTGTTCAGTTTCCTGAAGAAGATGTCACAGTGTGCGGTGTAGTTTATATATTATACGCCACACCTGCTTACCCCTGAGGTCATGAAATAGATGAGGACCGACAAAGAGATGGTTAGAACGTGGTCTTCATTAATAAGATGAAATAGATGCCCGGCTTACCCATTCACCCAACACATCAGTGAACCCTTGAGTTGCAAATTAAGATTGTCTGCGTATGTATTTTTTACAGTTCGTGCGTGTGTGTGTGTGTGTGTGTGTGTGTGGGTGTGTGTGTGTGTGTGGTGTGTGTGTGTGTGTGTGTGTGTGTGTGTGTGTGTGGTGTGTGTGTGTGTGTTGTGGTGTGTGTGTGTGTTTGTGTGTGTGTGTGTTCTATTTATGAGTGTGTGCGTGTGTACAAGTGCGCGTGCGTGTAAGCATGCGTATGCTCGTGCAAATGGGCGCATGCCAGAACCTGCACAAGCATGTGTGAGGGCAAATATGTGTACAGACACATCTGTGTAAAACAGTTGAACATAATAAACTGAATACATGACTGAAAATTACCCAACTCCAAACCATCTAAGATAGATTAAATTAAAGCGAAGTACCAAAAAAAAAAGTTATGTAAACAAGTACATAAATTACAAGATAAACGAATTAAAAGATAGATGAATAGATTAAGCAAACAAGCGAGCAAAATAACTACAACACACACACAAAAAAAACCTGTCAGGTTCACATACATACGTTCTCCCATACCTGAGCACAGCTATGTTCATGCAGCCACTCAGTCACATATGCAAACCGTTGCACCCAAACATACCTTTAAATACATGGACTAACCGACACAGTCTAATTTAGGTAGCGGTTCATCCCTCATCATGTCACGTGTCTTTGCACCCAGCTCAAAAAAAAAAAACAAAAGAAAAAAAGAAAAGAAAAATTAGAGATTGTCTCTTATCGTCTTCCGTTTCCGTTGGCGTGAGAGTCGTTGGTCTTGCCTGAAGAAGACCAAATAGGTCGAAACGCGTTGTGTTTTGTTTTGTGTAACAGGTTTGTTCTTTGGTTTGGCGGGGCGCAGTCATTCTGTTTGATCTTGTTTCCATTTCCACTTGCAGTCATCCTGCGTTGAAAGCCTCCCTCTTGTCAGTCAACACGAGAGAGACTATGTAAAACACACGTGGGATGAGGGGGTGTGAGGGGGGAGGGGGAGAAAGGGGGCAAATAGTGGTTGACTTTTGACCTGTGGACTTTCGCTTCGTGGACTTTCGTCCTGTGGACTTTTGCCCCGTGGACTATTGCCCCTTGGACTTTTGCCCTGTTGACTTTCGCCCCGTGTCGTTTCACCTCGTGAGCTTTTGCCCCGTGAACTTTTGCCCAGTATAGTTTCGCCACGTGACTTTTGCCCCATGGACTTTCGCCCCACGGACTTTTGCGTTATGTAGTTTCACCCCCGTGGACTTTCGCCCCGTGGACTTTTGCCCCGTGGACTTTTGCCCCGTGGACTTTTGCGCCATGTAGTTTCACCCCATGGACTTTTACCCTGTGAACTTTCGCCCCCCGTGGACTTTTGCGCCAGGTAGTTTTGCCCCGTGAACTTTTCGCCCCGTGGAGTTTTACCCCGTGAACTTTCGCCCCGTGGACTTTTGCGCCATGTAGTTTTAAACCCCCTTGAACTTTCGCCCCGTGGACTTTTGCGCCATGTAGTTTTACCCCCGTGAACTTTCGCCCCGTGGACTTTTGCGCCATGTAGTTTTTACCCCCGTGAACTTTCGCCCCGTGGACTTTTGCGCCATGTAGTTTTACCCCGTTGACTTCCACCCACCCCGTGGACTTTCGCCCCGTGGACTTTCAACCCATGGACTTTCGCCCCATTAAGATAACGACAGTCACGACTTCCGTATCGAATCAGTCGGGAAAGAGGGACAAGATTTCATAAAAGTTACTTTTTTTCCCCCTGTCACCAGGAAATGTCTGGAATGGTCAAAGGGTTGCTTACTGCCTGGTTTTTTTTCCCGCCAGTTCATCGATGTGTACTGACTAACTAACTGCAAGAAATGGGAACCTCAAATGAAAAGTTGTCAGTGAAAGCACAGTGATCTTTTAGCTCTTTTTTTTTTTTTTTCACTTTATCAGTTATCATAGAGGAATGCCATGGTGCGTTTTGGTGCGCTCTGTGTGTGTGTGTGTGTGTGTGTGTGTGTGTGTGTGTGCGCGCGCGCGCGCGCCTATACATGTGTGTGTGTGTGTGTGTGCGTCTGTGTGTCTATGAGTGTGCGAGTGAGTGGTGATAATTAAAATGTATCTGTGTGTGTGTGTGTGTGTGTGTGTGTGTGTGGTTCTGCGACCTGGTAACTAGAATGAATGATAGAAAGGCTACGAGCTGAAATAACTGCTCATACAAATCTGCAAAGATAACATTGTGACACCGTGGAAAAAGTCCACGGCGTAAAAATGTCCCCCCCCCCCCCCCCCCCCCCCCCCTTCCCCCCTCCCCCCCGAGCGAAAGTGCCTGCCCCCAAGCTGTCTGTGTATTATTATTCATAGGTTTCCTCTAAGTGATGCTGTTCAAGCGAAGATTGCCTTTCGTCATGATTATTTGTCCAGATACCCCCCCCCCCCCCCCCCCCCCCCCCCCCCCCCCCCCCCCCCCCCCCCCCCCCCCCCCCCCCCCCCCCCCCCCCCCCCCCCCCCCATGTTCGTCGTCATTTCGATTTGACGTAACTGATGACCTCTGTTTTATCTGATACATCCACTTAGATCTCGTTGCAAAGTGAGACGACTGCAGGCGGAAATCTAAACAAATCTTAAATAAATGTTAGCGAACCGCCAAGCGAAACGTGGACAAATGAGTCACAAGACAAAACACGACGACGCGTTTCGACCTCTTAGGTCTTTTTCAGGCAAGACACAAAGAGATAGGACAACGAAAATCACGAATTTGGTACTTAGCTTCGATCTGTTCATTCTTCAGCGACGGATACACCCGCTTTTGGACCTCTAAACTTTTAAGGAAATCGTGAAATTTTGTTCGATTCTAGTGACAAAAAAAAATAACTGATGATGTATTGGTATCACTTGGTAACTTACAAAGGACACAAGTAAGGCTCTTTGGTGTGCTGTTTTCATATAGTAACCTATTGTGGAGACATGTAAACGTTTAGTTTACTATCTTATCTTCAGCTCGGTGGGAATGGCACCGAGCAGTCTCATATGATAAAATGTAAGTACACATTATCTAGCATCTCTTTTATAGAAGATTGAAACAATAATTATAACATACCTCATTTAAGATGAATGTTAATTTTGTTTTGCTGAAAACCTCATGGCATCCACAATTTTGGTGACAATTTTGGGGGGGCAAGGAATGGTTCGAACATTCTTAACAAGGTCTGTCGTTCTGTCGGTAATTGGAGTTGTAATTGTCGAGAAAAAGACGATATTAAAGTTAACCATCACCACCACTACCACCACCACCGCCACCACCTTCAAAAACCACTACCACCACCCCTGCACAAATTCATATACTCGCACACAGACAATTGAAACAGGATGGTTATTCCATGGACTCATTTTGTTGTTGGACACGTGAGACAAGAAGTACAAAAACTCGTTTGACTGAGACTCACATCAGAACTTAACTACTACCAATTGTTCACCATGTGTGTGTTGTCGAAACAGCCAACAGGTTTCACAGCGGCTACTATGGCAGGGAGAAACAGAACAAAGCAAGAGAGTTTAGGGGAAAACATGAAAAGGCTAGGGATGGTGGGGGGGGGGGGGGGGGGGGGGGAGGGAAAGGTCGGAAGGGGGAAGGTCTAAACAATAGCACTAGTGGAAGGGCTAAAACAATAGACTAGTGGAAGGCTAAACAGGACGGAAAGGTCGGAAGACTAGTGGAAGGTCTAAACAATAGACTAGTGGAAGGGCTAAATAATAGACTAGTGGAAGGGCTAAACAGTAG
>JADBJO010017745.1:22500-27500 GCA_016801955.1 Conus betulinus | reverse complement strand
TATGTGTAACGTGTCATCCATACCGACGGCCAAACTGGCCTTCTCTTCCGAAAACTGGTGATGGGATTTTTACGTGTGTGCGAGATGTTATGCGTACGTTCGCAAACGGAACTTCGGTTTATAGTCTCATTCGAAGGACTGTATGGGAAATGGAGTCAGAACCAATGTTAACTCCGTGGGGGAAATCCCCATTGTACCGAAACGGCCTGGCGGAGATACGAACCCGCAACCCCAGGATCACCTAGATTACGAGTCCAGAGCTCTGCCTCTGAGCTATTTCGGATCCCAACATAATGATGGTTTTGCCATATCAATCAGCTGCACCTGTCTCTGTCCTTTCAACTTTGTCTGGGTGTGCGGCGAGTGTTCATCAGGCAAGCATTGTCACATAGAAACTGACATAGTGATGTACATCGTGTGTTGCGGTCATCGTGTGACATGGTGCAGATCTGGTTAAACGTTTGTGTGAGGGGGGGGGAAGGGCGTGCGCACGCGCATAAGTGTTTGCCTGTGTCTTCGACATTTAAAAAAAAAACAAAGGGGCATTTTGAACGTTACATGGCTGAGTTTGAAGGGTACGGGTTGATCTCAAAATTTATGTTTTGCTCTTTGTTATATATTACCTGTCTCAATATCTATGCATCTCTCAGAACTTGAAAAAAAAAAAAAAAAAAACTTGTTTGATGATTATGCAGATCATTGAAATGTACGGCCATATGTATGCTGTTATGTGCTATCAAAATAATGGATGGGAAAAAAGAAAACAAGATGTAAAGCATAAAAACGTACTCCCAGTAAGTAGTAATATATATACATATATGATGCTGAAGAGTTAAGTAGTGGGGGAAAACAAGTGCAGGTTAACAATTCTTCCATCATTAAAGTAATGACTTGGCAAAGATTTGAAATTGAGAAGAAAAAAAAAAAATAAAGAGATGAAATAAATGGAAAAATGTATATCATAAATATGAAAATCCTTCACTAGTTGCATGAGAAAACTATCGCAATCTCTCTCGAAGGCAGATCCCTGCTCCGATCTCTCTCGAAGGCAGATCCCTGCTCCAAGGCCTTTCGTCCGCTGAATCGGACTCATCAGAGGGACACGGCTGATTGAGTCTGTGCTCTTGGCGTCAGATAGAGACACACCACAATCCATAATTCTGTGGTGTTCCGACCGCCAAGGGTTCGAAAAAGAATCCAACAGCACCCCCAAAGCAGCCAGCGAAAGGTAGTAGAATTAAACAAAACGAAGATGTGGAGAGGAAAAAAGTTGTTGAAAACAAAAAATCATTACGCAAACAGTATAAAATGTAAGGGACAATCTTTGAGCCTATGCTTGAGGATCCATCTAAGGATGCAAGGGAGATCAAAAGATATGGAACAGTCTGAGTGGTCAGCTCTGCTGTTCAATAACCCAAGCATTGTCAGCGGCTAAGAATTGTACAGAACAACCTTTCCCTGGATCTCCTAAGAGATGCAATCACCCACTGATTGACCAAACAATATAATGCTGAACAATTAAGTAGTGGGGGGAAAACAAGTGCAGGTTAACAATTCTTCCATCATTATAGTAATGACTTGGCAAAGATTTGAAATTGAGAGGGGAAAAAAAAAATTTTAAAGATGAAGTAAACGGGAAAATGTATATCATAAATATGAAAACCCTTCACTAGCTGCATGACTCCAAAAAGCACCGCAACATTCTTCACGGCAGAAGGCAGCAAATCATGGCCAAGAACAACAGTGCCACTCAGAACATGCAGGCAGAGTCTGCTGGACGGGGCAGATGACTGAGAGTGCACTGCAGACCTCCCCAGAATGGAAGAGTCACCCAGAGATCATCAGCAAGAGTGGCATGATTCCAGACTAGTAGTCCACTCTCAGTCAACCAAGCAGCTGATCATGATCGAGCTCACGGTGCCATATGAGAACAGAATGGAGGCAGCTCAAATCTACAAGACTGAAAAGTATGCTGATCTGGCAAACAGCCTGAGGAGAGGCTATCAGGTCAAAGTTCTCACTGCAGAAATTGGAGCTGGGGGGGGGGGGGGGGGGGTGTGTGTTGTAGGAACGTCTGCGTACAGCCTCTCATGAAACAGCTCTCAGTTGCAGGGAGGGAAAAAAAACCAAAGCCCTGAAAGCAATGGCAGAAGCAGGCAGAGAGGTGTTCAAGCTGGATCTGGTCAAGGAGGAGCAAAAGTGAGCTTCATAAGGCTTAACTTTCCTACAAATATCAGGTGTCCCAGTGGCTCAATGATTAGAGTGCGAGTCATTAAGTGGAAATGAGCATGTCCAGAGGGTCATGGGTTCGAATCCCACCCATGGCTCGTCCCAAGATGGGAAAAAAGGGGCAGCAGAGAGACATCCGGAGTCATGAACCGGGTGTGGCCCAACCCCCCTAGAGTGTCAGGAGATAAGGGCCGAAACACTTGCTTGAAGGAGGCTTCTCTTCTGAGGACTCTCTGCTGCCACGCTCTCCACGAGTTTCTTTCTACGGAAGAGCTTACAGACTGTAGGTTACAGTTAAGTTTATAAACCGTTATTGCTTAGCCTATACATCACACAATTATCATTTATAGCCGTTACTAACAGCTGTTCTGGTAACACAAAACAACGGGCATCATCCGTGACCCATTATAAACATACCTACAAATTTTCAGAAAGATCGGTCCAGCAGTTTTGTCTGGAGCGAGTGGAACACATTTTGACCACGGACGGACGGACAGACAGACACACAGACACACAGACACACAGACAGCATTTCTTCGTTCCCATAGTAAAGTATTCCCTATTCTATAAGAACTGGGAGTACAAAAAGAAAGAAAAAGATTGCTGAGGTTCTCCATCAAACTTGAAGGCGGGACACCTGTGCTACGCATTGCGTGTCGTGCTGCTCAAACCCTACAGGCCAGAAACGAATTCTATCTCCTGTCTTCAGTGCAGACAGACACACACCGGACCCTCTAGGAACCAGGAGGGAGCCCCAATGTGAAACTGTTGTCGCGGTGGGTCCCCTCCCATTGTGGGGGTGTCATGACGACTGGGGCAGCAGCTCGTGCAGGAGTTCTCCTGGCAAGGGCTCTGCGAGTTCCAGGAAGCCCGGACTTTCGGCCCCGTGCGGACACTTTTTCACAGTGGTACACGTGCGTGTACCATTGTTTTTTGCTAGTAGCCTCTCAATGTGTGGTCTAATTACCATCACAACCACGTGCACGCGCGCGCGCGCGCGCACGCACGCACACACATTGTGATCACACACACACACACACACACACACACACACACACACACACACACACACACACACACACATTGTTATCGCTATCATATACAGGCGCGTGCACGCATATACACTCACACACACACTGTGTGTATGTGTGTGTGCGTGTGCGTGTGCGTGTGTGTGTGTGTGTGTGTGTGTGTGTAATAGTAATAACAAGTGGGTGGGCGAGAAAGCGGATCAGCTGTGATAGGGGGTGGACTCGTGTCACTTGACCAAACACCCAATGACCACAGTTGACGGCTTACTCACACATAGTAGCAGATCACCCACAGAACTCTACATACGTTGCTGCTTCGAGAAAGGTCTGGGCTGCGGGCATGAAACCTGGCAGACTATCACAAAAGCGCTAAATCTTGCAAAAAAATAAATAAATAAAATAAATAAAAATAATAATAATAATTGATTGACAATTATTCAACTCATGCCGTGCATGGTTCTGATTGGTGGCTGGCATGAGGGCAAAGTTGTCAGTAAGGTCAAAGATCATAATGGCAACATTGATTATAATGATAATAATCATAATGATAATGATGATAATAATGAGAACGGTGATGGTAATAGTAATGGTAATAATGGTGATAATAATACTAACTTAGTAATGATAATAATGGCGATGATAACACAAACAATGATAATAATAAACACTTGTTATTATTATTATAATAATTGTAGTAACAACTAGAGGGCTTATGTTTGCCTTAGAGCAAACATGTGAGGATTCCCCCTTCGCACACACACACACACACACACACACACACACACACACGCGCGCGCGCGCACGCGCGCGCGCGCGCGCTTATGGTTTGCACTTCCGGTTCGTTATTACAACGTATATGTTGCAAATATAACGTTATGTAAGTGTTCTGAATATCATTCCGATCTGTCCAACCGTTTCGGAGTTATTCAAGTTTCAAATTTGGCCGTTTTTTTTTGGCCATATCTCGGAAAAAAAAAACGGCCAATTCATTAAAAAAAAAAAAAGCCATTTGCACATGCCCACAATGTCCTGCAACTCTCCTGAAAATTTCAACACGACTGGATGAAAAAAAGGTAAGAGAAAAAGAAAAACAAAAAAGAAAAATTTTACCATAACAATAGTATTCCCCCAAAGAGGCCTTAGAGCAAACATGGGAATTCTCTCTTCCAATCACTTTATGAAACTTGCCTATCTATGTTCACCCGTTGAAAATTACATCTATTACTGGTAAACGTTGATGCATATGTACCAAATAACGGTTTTTAACTGTCAAATGTGAAATTTACTGTATGAAACTAATATTTTCATGTTCAGCGCTCAAAGTTACATCTAGCCACCAATTTTGGTCACAATTGATTCTTATTTGCAAAATAACGGTTTTAACGGTTTTTAGATGTCGGATATCGAAATTGCTCTCGTAAACTTAAATATTCATGTTCAGCGTTCAAAGTAACATCTAATCAGCAAGTTTTGTTAAGACTGATGCATATTTGAAAAATAACGGTTTTTTTACTGTCGAAGTGTTTGTAACATAGATACTCTTAATCAGCATGTCAAATTACATACATCCACCAATTTTGGTTGAGATAGCTTCAAAAATGAAAAAATAACGGTTTTTAACGGTTTTTAACTGTCGAAGTGTTTTGCAACATAGATTTTTTAAATTAGCATATCAAACAGCATAAGCAACCAAAATTTGGTTTCTGTTACTTTGTTAGTCTTTGAGCTATTACATATTCA
>JADBJO010017745.1:12500-17500 GCA_016801955.1 Conus betulinus | reverse complement strand
TTTTTTTTTTTTTTTTTTTTTTTTTTTTGCATTGAGGCCTAGTGTTCTAATTCGGAATTTTGTTAAGTTATATTTTAACCCTTTGTGTAACAATCATCAGATTTTTTTTTTCATTTCTGAATTACTATTAAACGAGAGATTCTATTCGTATTTGACGTTTCCATTCACGCTGGAATGCCGGTTTTGCCTGTAAGAACAAATTAAACGATCCTTGAATTCAGAAATAAACTGTGCAGTATTGCCTACTCCCTGACACAACCAATAAAAACCCAACCATTTTCTGTCAGTATTTTCTTTACACAGGAAACCCTATTAAATTTTCCCGTATGATGTTGTAGCAAGAGCATTCTACATGTTTGACTGCAGAATATGGTCGTAGGTAAATGAATTAATTTTAACCGGTATTTAACTGCTTTGACCTATGTTCCAATAAACAGAGGGTGTCGTTCACACTCTCACCATAAAACCATTTCATTTGATCCATGCAGTGGTACATGCATAATAAGCTTTACTGCTTAAGTGTGAACGTTTTCCATGAGGGCGTTGTCGAATAGACTCCACGCTTCCGATGCATATATGTCAGAACTGGTTGTATCTGTTATCGAATGATTTCCTAAACAAAGCCCCATCAACTGTATTCAGTATTTTCATTGTTCTCACTATCTCAACGATCCCTCTCTTTCCCTTCCTACACATTTCCAGCCTTTGACTTCTGATCTGCTGGAAAACCATCTTACATGTTGCGGCTTAATGCCCACCACTTCTGAACAGTATGACATAAATCTTACTCAGATTCAGTCAGCTGCAATCTACCTGACTTTTCACAGCGTCTGATTGGTTCAGCAAACCAACTGGTGTATCTGCGAGAGGAACAACATCGTTGGTAAACAGCATTAAAAATAGCTCAGTAGCCCCTGTAGCATTTGAATTCCATGTCCTTCTTTCTCTGAAAAAAGCAACTGCAAACTAATTGATAGAAAATGCAAATGACTGGGGACAGTACAGAGATCCTTGGTAAACATCGTGTTGGCGATTAAAATACTCCAATATAAACATTCTGTGCTTGCATACAATCATGCATTCCTCGTACAGCTGCTTACAACTTCCCATTCGCATCAGTATTCCACAAGATGCTTCTATTCACAGAATCAAAAGCTTTCTGGAAATCAAAGAAGGCAACATACTATTTTAAATATTTTACTTCACAAATATTTCGTACTAAGACATATAATGTAAAAATGTGGTCTACCGTGCTGTATCTATATCGAAATCTGGCTTCTTCTATTATTTTCTCCTTTCTTTCTGCCCAGGCAGTTAACCCTTTTATTAAGAGTATGAGCATTGATTTTGCTTACAAACTTGTCAGTGCAACGCTCCGGTAATTCTCTGGATTTTTACTACCTCCCTTTTGTGAGAAGAGATCGTTATGGCTTTTGATTGTGCCTCAGGAAAGATTCCTTCATTGAACAGCAAGCTAAACAGTTACCATCAAACCAGTAACAACGGATTTGGCACATTTGAACGTTTCCCAAAACCATTCACCGGTCCTGCGCTTTCGCCACGTTTGATATGATTCATGCTGCCTATATCCTCGTCCCTTGTTATCCCATTATCAAACATTGGCTCTTCTGTACATAGATCTTTATGGTCCACCTCCACATCTATATTTGAGTCGTCCAAGTCATCCTTAAAACATTTGAATACTTTAATTAAAAAAAGGTGACTGTTCCGCTGTTTTGAGCTTATTTGTGTGGACTGGTTTTCTGCTAATCGATCTAATTGTTGACCAGAACAGTTTGAAGTAGTGGGCAGGTTCTCTTTACTTTGGCCATTCCACAGCTACATAAAACATTCACAAACAACTCTAAGCATGTGGTAACATTAACGGTAAGGAATTGAATAGCTCTACCAATACACCGTTTGAAATCATCTGACCGTAATTCCTCTATACAGTTTTCTGTACATTCTTCGACCATATAATGGAGAGAGAGAGAGAGAGAGAGAGAGAGAGAGATACAGACAGACATACAGACAGACATACAGACAGACAGAGAGAGCGAACGAACGAACGAACGAAGTTAATTGCTAATAAACTGTTAAGCCCCATTTTGCAAGTAGGCCCGATGTACAATGACAAAACGCGACTCGATTTTATTGACATGGATACCACAACAATGTCTTTTTATTACACTTTACATGACGAAAAAACATGAACGAGAAAATGTCACTGGTATGCGTTCACTGTCACTTCTGTAGATGACGGTCACCTCAGGCAGAACTGGATCAATCCGTGGAGAGCGTGCAGCCGCCGTCGAGCACGTGCTTGCGTCTCTGCATGCTCCGTGTTGGCGGTACGTCTTCCGTACCAAGGACTGGCCAGTTTAACACATTCCTCGAAAAATTTCTGGTGTGTTTTTGGAAGGTGTGTTTTAAAGAGCTGTGTGAATGAGGGTTGTTTTTAATGACTTGTGAGTTAACTGCAACTCGGTGACAGCCCTGATATGGCCCTTTGCGGTCGGCTGGGCTATAAGCAACATTACCACAATACCACATTACCTCGGATGACATGTTTCTTTTTTCCAGCTTTACGAGCCAGAACAAACAATCATCCTCCGAGTGCAGATCGCAGGCATATTCCAAAACAATATCATCAGACTCACACAGCCGCACACCCGTATTACCCGTTCGATGGAACAACCTTTCGGAACTTTTTTTATTGCCGTGCGGATTACGCAATCGTCTCTGCGCCTGTCGATCTGTCAGAGAAGCAACATAATCCTTCACGACCCCACTGTCAAAACCGGCGACTGTTTTGTCTATGGACTGTTCAAGACTTTGGCCTGTATCCATGTCCGACTGCTGGATTTCTGGACCACATATGTTGCATTCCGGCTCATGAGAACACAAAGACAGAAGAGCTTCCTGGATATGAGGCTGGTCTTCATCATCGCATGTAGGCATGATGTTTTTTCTTCCGTGATGCCCTGTGTATTGCGCTGTGTACTGTGTTAGTTCGTCTCGATGTTAAGTACGGCCAGTTCATTTTCATCACCGGTGTTTCAAAGATTATCAGCGACCTGTTCAGGTCGTCTCTTCCGCTGTTTCGCTCTCTCTCTGATCTCGTCGCACTTGACTGGGCGATTTCTTTCTGTAATACTGAACTTTTCGTTTTCCGACTCAGGACAGGATCCGCCATTGTTGTTGACACTGGGCTGACTGGCTTCAGTCGTAGAACGACCATGGTGCTGCCGCCTTCACCTGAAATTTTTTTTCCAGCTTGACACGGTATTGTCAGTCAGCAGAGCGTTCAGCGCTGTGTCGGCAGTTGCTGGAAGTCCAGTGGCTGGCATTGTCACAGGAAATAACAGAACTTTTGCCGCAGCTGAAGTAAATGGTGCCCTGTCGCTTCGTGTCAAACCACGTGACCCCCAGAGAGAGAGAGAGAGAGAGAGAGAGAGAGAGAAAGAGAGAGAGAGACAGACAGACAGAGACAGAGACAGAGAGACAGACAGAGAGAAAGAGACACAGAGAGAGAGAGAGAGAGAGAGAGAGAGAGAGAGAGAGAGAGAGAGTCACAAAATAAGTGCCAGACTGACGAAGAGAGGCGACGAGCATTAGAGGATGGCAGTGTCCGAGAAGGAACAAAATGCTGGGATTTTTCCTCGACCATATCTATAAAAAGGTATCTGCATATAAATATCACCACGACCCAATGCTGTGAACACCTGGATCATTTTAATGTTTACACCACTGGGTCATTTTAATACTAACACCACCGGGTCATTTTACCATTAACACACTGGGTCATTTTAATGTTCATAGCACTGGTTTATTCTAATATTAACACCACTGAGCCGTTTTACCATTAACTCCACTGAGTCATTTTGATGTTCATAGCACTGGGCTACTCTAATATTAACACCACCGGTCATTTTTAGTATCAACACTACTGGGTCCTTTTGGTGTGCATAGCACTGGGCTATTCTAATACTAACACCAGTGGGTCATTTTGATGTTCATAGCACTGGGCTATTCTAATACTAACACCAGTGGGTCATTTTGATGTTCATAGCGCTAGGTTATTCTAATATTAACACCACTGGGTCGTTTTACCATTAACACTGAGTCATTTTGATATCAACGCCTCTGGATTATTCTAATTCTAAAACCACTGGGTAATGTCAGTATTAACACCACTGAGTCATTTTAATATAAACACCACCAGGTCATTTTAATATTAACACCACTGGGTCATTTAAATACTAACACCACTGGGTCATTTAAATACTAACACCACTGGGTCGTTTTAATATAAACACCACCAGGTCATTTTAGTACCAACACCACTGGGTCATTTCAATACTAACACCACTGGGTCGTTTTAATATAAACACCACCAGGTCGTTTTAATACTAACACCACTGGGTCATTTTAATACTAACACCACTGGGTCAATTTACCATTAACACCGCCGGGTCATTTTAATACCAGCACCACTGGGTCATTTTAATACCAGCACCACTGAGTCATTTTAATACTAACACCACTGGGTCATTTTAATAGTAACACCACTGGGTCATTTTAATACTGACACCACTAAGTCATTTTAATACTAACACCACTGGGTCGTTTTAATACTAACACCACTGAGTCATTTTAATATTAACACCACTGGGTCATTTTGCCATTCACACCACGGGGTCATTTTAATGCTAACACCACTGGGTCATTTTAATATTAACACCACTGGGTCATTCTGCCATTCACACCACCGGGTCATTTTAATGCTAACACCACTGGGTCATTTTAATACTCACACCACTGGGTCGTATTACCATTAACACCACCGGGTCACTTTACCATCAACACGCTGAGTCATTTTGATGTTCATAGCACTGGTTATTCTAATATTACACCACTGGGTCATTTTACCATCAACACCACTGGATCACTTTCATGTTCATAGCACAGGGTCGTGTTCCTGTTGACAACACCGTGCT
>JADBJO010017745.1:0-7500 GCA_016801955.1 Conus betulinus | reverse complement strand
GGTGTGTGGGTGTGTGTGTGTGTGTGTGTGTGTGTGTGTGTGTGCGTGCGCGCGTGTGTGTGTGTGTGTGTGTGCGTGTGTGTGTGTGTGCGTGTGTGTGTGTGTGTGTGTGTGTGTGTGTGTGTGTGTGTGTGTGTGTGTGTGTTACATAATGTTCAGACCCAAGTTCTATATGATACAGCACATTGCAATGAAATGCAATAAAAGGCGACTCGTTGTGAGACAGTGTGTGGCAGTACACTGCAGTCCAATACACAACAACACAGCACAACATACTACAAGGGAAAGCAACGTACAACATCACAAATGGTTTACGATATCATGTAACGCAGTACACATTTATACATTACAATGCAAGGAAACACTACATTTAATACAAAAGCAACGGTAGACAATGTTGCTTAATGCATAATAGTACAACACAATGCAACACAGTGCGGTATATACTGTACAATAAAATGCAACGCAGTACAGCACAATCTTTTACAATTGAACACAGTGTGTTACAACACATCAAAAATATAATGCAACACAGTCTACTACAGCACAGTGCAATGCACCGAAGTCAGTACACCTTTTACCATCCTGGAGTCTTGAAGACCGTTGGGGTACCACCGGCTTCCTCCAGTCCTCCCGGTGGAACAGCTCGTTCTTACACTTTGTCTAAACCCAGCTGACTGTATATAGGAAATGGGAGAGGGGGTGTAAATATGCAGGCTAACCCCAAATTTTCTTTTAAAAGGCGGGTGTGCGTGTTGGGTAAAGACAGAGGAAAAGCATGAATAACCCTCTCTTGTTTGAAGGGGGGGGGTGGGGGTGGAGGAAGATTCCAAATAGTCCTAGATTAACCCTTTGGGGAGGGGGGAGGGGAAACCAGGCTAGCCCAAATTTACCCCCGGAGGGGGGTAAGTTCCAACTGGGGGAGGGGGGGGGGGGTAAGATCTTACTAGTCCTAGAATGACTCCCGGGGGTAAAAGCAGGCTAGCCCAGACTTACCCCGGGCTTAGTTCCAGAGGGGGTAAAGAACGGGCTGTTACACCGGTTCTCAGACTTTCAGGCAGTTACTGAGTGTGAGGCCAGTCCATTCACTGATGATGTCCTCACACCTCTTTCTCTGTCTTCCTCTCCTCTGCCTCTTTGCGTTGTTCCTTGTAGAATGGTTTTGGCAAGTCCTGGTGATCTTGATACGTGACCATATCATCCCATTTTCCCTCCTTTCATTGTAGACAACAGTCTTCGTACGGTCCAATGGCTTGCCTTACTGTACTTCAAGTACAGTACAATACACAGCAATGCAACACAGTACAGTGCAGTACATGTTGACAATACATAACAATAATAACAATAATATGCACCACAGCTTAGAACAAACACTTTGTCGCTCGTCTGTTGCAGTCGACATCACAACACACTACGTTACAATGACATGCATCATAGTACAGAACAATACATTGTTGTTCCTCTATCGTAGTCCACATCACAACACACTACATTATAACAACATGCACCACAGTACAGGACTATAGATGGTTGTTCGTTCGTCATGACCAAGGACATCACACAGAGGAAGACTTGGTGTGGTGTGTCTGACTGCGGCTCATCAGTCCGATGCTGGTATGACAGGTGTTGCTGTAAGTCTGGCACTAGTGGTCTGCAAGCATTGAAGATAAGGAGGAGGTGATCGTAGACTTGCGAAGCTCATGTCTTCCTTGGGCCTCTGCTATCCTCTGCTGCTGCTCACAAGAAGCAACACCTGTGACGATGCAGCTCTGTCGAGCGGGAGGTCCAGCGTCACTGTTTTTCCAGGTGTCTAGGTCCATGTCAAAGCTCTTCAGTGACGCCTTGAGTGGGTCCTTGAAGCGCTTTTTTTTTCTGACCATCCTGTGAACGTCTGCCTTTGCCACCAGTTCACAATAGAATAACCTGGCTGAAAGACGAGTAGAAGACTTTTGGACAAGGGAACCAGCCCATGTGACTTGTGCCTTGTTCTGCAAGGTGTGGATGCGTGGCAACTAAGCTTGAGAGAGAACCTTTGTGAGTGGAACCTAGTCTTTCCAAATGATCTCTGTGTCTGGAACCTAGTCTTTCTAATTACCTCTGTGTCTGGAACCTAGTCTTTCTAATTACCTCTGTGTCTGGAAACCTAGTCTTTCTAATTACCTCTGTGTCTAGAACCTAGTCTTTCCAAATGATCTCTGTGTCTAGAACCTAGTCTTTCTAATTACCTCTGTGTCTAGAACCTAGTCTTTCTAATTACAACTGTGTCTAGAACCTAGTCTTTTTATTTTACCTCTGTGTCTAGAACCTAGTCTTTCTAGTTACCTCTGTGATTAGAACCTAGTCTTTATAATTACCACTGTGTCTAGAACCTAGTCTTTTTAATTACCTCTGTGTCTAGAACCTAGTCTGATTACCTCTGTGTCTAGAACTAGTCTTTCTAGTTACGTCTTTGTCTAGAACCTAGTCTTTCTAACTGTCTTTGTGTCTGGAACCTAGTCTTTCTACGTAATCTCTGTGTCTAGAACCTAGTCTTTCTAATTACCTCTGTGTCTGGAACCTAGTCTTTCTAATTACCTCTGTGTCTGGAACCTAGTCTTTCCAAATGATCTCTGTGTCTGGAACCCAGTCTTTCTAATTACCTCTGTGTCTAGAACCTAGTGTTTTTAATTACCTCTGTGTCTAGAACCTAGTCTTTCTAATTACCTCTGTGTCTAGAACCTAGTCTTTCTAATTACCTCTGTGTCTAGAACCTAGTCTTTCTAATAACCTCTGTGTCTTGAACCTAGTCTTTCTAATTACAACTGTGTCTAGAACCTAGTCTTTTTATTTTACCTCTGTGTCTAGAACCTAGTCTTTCTAATTACTTCTGTTTCTACAACCTAGTCTTTCTAGTTACCTCTGTGACTAGAACCTAGTCTTTCTAATTACCACTGTGTCTAGAACCTAGTCTTTTTAATTACCTCTGTGTCTAGAACCTAGTCTGATTACCTCTGTGTCTAGAACTAGTCTTTCTAGTTACGTCTTTGTCTAACCTAGTCTTTTCTAACTGTCTTTGTGTCTGGAACCTAGTCTTTCTACGTAATCTCTGTGTCTAGAACCTAGTCTTTCTAATTACTCTGTGTCTGAAATCTAGTCGTTCTAATTACCTCTGTGTCTGGAACCTAGTCTTTCTAATTACCTCTGTGTCAAGAACCTAGTCTTTCTAGTTACGTCTGTGCCTAGAACCTAGTCTTTCTAACTGTCTTTGTGTCTGGAACCGAGTCTTTCTACGTAACCTCTGTGTCTAGAACCTAGTCTTTCTAATTACCTCTCTGTGTCTGAAATCTAGTCTTTTAATTATCTCTGTGTCTGGAACCTAATCTTTCTAATCACCTCTGTGTCTAGAACCTAGTCTTTCTAATTACCTCTGTGTCTGGAACCTAGTCTTTCTAATTACCTCTGTGTCTGGAGCCTAGTCTTTCTAATTACCTCTGTGTCTAGAACCTAGTCTTTCTAATTACCTCTGTGTCTAGAACCTGGTCTTTCTAATTACCTGTGTCTAGAAACCTAGTCTTTCTAATTACCTCTGTGTCTAGAACCCTGGTCTTTCTAATTACCTGTGTGTCTAGAACCAGCTGTCAACATGCTTATACAGCCTCTTCAGCAAGATCTGGGAGAAGGAGGAGGTACCGGCCCAGTGGAAAGAAGGAATCATCATCAAGCTGCCGAAGAAAGGAGACCTCAGGGGTTGCAGCAACTACCGAGGGGGATCATGCTCCTGTCAACGCCATGCAAGGTTTCTCAACAGGGTTCTACTGGAGAGGATGAAAGAGGCTGTCGACCCCAAGCTCCGAGACCAGAAGGCAGGCTTCCGGCGGAACAAATCATGTGCCGACCAGATCGCCAGCCTGCGCATCATTGTGGAGCAGTCGCTGGAGTGGAACTCCCCCCTCTACATCAACTTCATAGATTATGAGAAGGCCCTCGACAGTGTGGACAGAGAGACGCTGTGGAAGCTGCTGAGGCATTACGGAGTCCCCGAGAAGATCATCTCCCTCATCCAGTGCACCTACCAGGACATGAACTGCGGGATTGCCCACGCCGGTCAGCTATCTGAAAGTTTCGAGGTGAAGACCGGAGTTCGGCAGGGGTGCCTGCTGTCGCCGTTCCTCTTCCTCCTGGTCATTGACTGATCATGAAGACCACTACAACAGGCAGGAACAACGGTATACAGTGGACACTCTGGACGCAGCTCGACGACCTCGACTTTGCTGACGACCTGCCGCTCCTATCACACAGCCACAGCCAGATGCAGGATAAGACCACTCGCTTGGAGACCACATCAGGCGGGACAGGGCTCAAGATTAACAAGAAGAAGACCGAGCTGATGAAAATCAACACCACTGCCAACACACACCAGTCACAGTCGGTGGAGAGCCCATCAGGGAGGTGGAGTCTTTCGTTTACCTGGGAAGCGTGGTTGACCAACAGGGAGGTACGGACCGAGACGTCACAGCCAGAATCGGCAAGGCAAGGCAAGAGCAGCTTTTTGTCATGCTCAAGAACATCTGGGCATCTGGAGGAAACAGTATTAGAACCAAACTCCGCATCTTCAACTCCAGTGTGAAATCAATTCTGCTCTATGGATGCGAGACATGACGGACAACACAGACGGTGCAACAAAAGATTCAGACATTCTTCAACACCTGTCTGAGGCGCATCTACAAAATCCGATGGCAGGACAAGATCCGAAACGAAGATCTGTGGGGAGCGCGCGGGACAGGAACCAGTGGCCAAGCAGATACTATGAAGGAAGTGGGGCTGGATCGGACCCACCCTCAGAAAGCCAGCGTCCAGCAGCACCACACGTCAAGCCCTGACCTGGAACCCGCAGGGAAAGAGCGCGTGTGCGTGTGTATGTGTGTGTGTGTGTGTGTGTGTGTGTGTGTGTGTGTGTGTGCGTGCGCGCGTGCGTGCGCACGTAAGCACGCGCGGGGCGTGCATGTGTGTGTGTGTGTGTGTGTGTGTGTGTGTGTGTGTGTGTGTGTGTGTGTGTGTGTGTGTGTGTGTATGCAAGTGCATTGTGTTGGCGCGCGCGCGCGCGCGCGCGCGCTGTTCCTCTTGTTGAAGTTGGTGCTTGTGTGTGTCGGTTGGTGTGTGGGGGGGGGGGGGGGGGGGGGGGGGGCGTGCGTGCGTGCGTGTATTCTTGTATGCAAATATGTGTGTGTTCGGATGTATGTGTATACATCATAGGTGCGCACACGTGTCTAATGTCAAAAGGATCTGGCTGTGCTGCGGCGTGCAAGTTTGTCAATTCAATGCTATTTCCCACCTTTTTGTGTCAGGAGATGAAACTGTGTTATGAATGTTGTTCATCATTCATTCTTTAATAAAGAGGTGTGTAGAGGTGTGTGTGTGAATGAGTGGGCACACAAATGTGTGTGTGGCACACACACTGTGTTTGTGTAGATGTGAACATATATGAATTTACGCATGCATACACGCAGATGTATGAGAAAGAGAGGATGGGGTGGGCTTGTAGTTCGCCTAAAAATGGAAGCATGAAGCAGAGAGAACACGTGTTCCAGATGGCCTGATTGTGAATTCAAACCAAATTTCAATACGGAGCTTCCATTCAGTGAGAGGAAGACACACAAATCACGCTGAGCGCTGGCCAAACAAGTATCTTCAAGCATCTTGTCTATTCATTCTGCCACGGGGGAAAAGACCTACTCGAGTATGTTTTCTGAGAACATAGGGTGTATCGAAATGTGTTCTTTACACTCTTTGTAGTGTCAAAGCTGCGAAAACACAGCCCAATAAGATCTTTAGAAATGGCTGTACTGCCCACCATGGGAACGGCACAGGCTGAGGACGTCTTTGTTACCAGTTCTGCCCTGCGGCTAATGAAAACAGAAGGAAATGAGAAAGGAAGGAATGAAGATTTCATACAGGCTCGTTACTGTGTGAATATCCCCATGTTACTGTTTTTGTCATTTGTGTGCTGTCAAGAACAGTCAAATTTATCATGTGTACCACCGTGCTTCCAACTAAATCAATCACTACAGTCTGCTCCAAGATCGAAACTTCATCTGTTACATTGTTCTCTTTATGACACGAATTTAAGTTTATTGACCACAGAGATTCATACTATACGTTTTAATAAGCGGAATGCAAAATGAATTTAAAAAAAAAAAAAAACTACTACTTCACAAGTTGAATTGCGAGATCAGCCGTAGAAATGGCGGAAGGCCCACTCGATCAGAAACACGTGGAGGAGGCTGCTCCACTTTCAGGATGTACGGCTCATGCGCAACACTCACAAGTTTGTAAACGTGATGCCAGTGTCACAGAATGATATTAACTGGGGGTATGTTCACACACACACACACACACACACACACACACACACACACACACACACACACACACACACTATGCCTCGATTCTGAACCACGGGACTGTAAATGAAGAAGAACGGCCATTGCTGCTGCCCAGGGACAAACGCTGGACCTTAAAGCGTCCTGATAGTTAAGGCCTGCAATCACTTTCAACTGCCCCACAATCGGTGAGACAACATGTCCCCCACTTCAACGGGTGGAAATACCTCCAACCTTCCATAACCCCCCCCACCACCACCACCACCACCACCACCACCACCCACCACCCCCCCCACCCCACCCCAAGTAAACCACACTGGTAGCCAACAGTTCTTCCATAACACATGTAAACACAATCAACATGTCCCAGGGTGGATAGGTCCGGCATTTCTCCTCCTCCAGCTCCAAAAGTCAGAATCATCAAAACATGTTATTCCTTCGATCTGTCGGGTTATTCAACAGAAATCCAGTCACAAGCTATAATTATTCTTATATAGTGGGATATGCGGGCTCTCTCAAATCCCTGGCATCCTCTGATTCGGGGAGGGTGTTGCTAGGCCTCTCGGCCTTTGGGCCTGGCCATAGTGATCATGATTCTAGAGGTACGTGACTTCTTTTTTGTGTGTGTGTTTTTGTCCCAGCCTGCTTGAATCTTGAACAGCACATGCCTACATTCCAAAATGTTCTCCTTCTCTTTTCAGTATTTTGCTTCCTGACAACATGCCTACTTTCCAAAACGTTTTCCTTCTTCTTTTTCAGTATTTTGCTTCCTGACAACAAGCCTACATTCCAAAATGTTCCCATCTCTTTTCAGAATTTAGCTTCCCGACAACGATGATGAAAATGAATTAATATACCATACACAATAATAAAATTATTAAAAAAAAAAAAAAGACGCAAACATACCTTTTGAATCATCGTTGACATTGTTTCAACAATGACTCCGCTGACGCCATAATTTACGTCTGTTTGCGGAAAACGCATAAATGACGTCATCTCATTATCTCCTGCCTGGCAGAGAGAGCGAAAGCAAGCTGATCTCTGTGTGTGTGTGTGTGTGTGTGTGTGTGTGTTCGGTTACCTGGGGTTGTGGGGTAGTGTGTCGTAGCTTTTGCCGGCGTTGTGCGGTAGCGACAATTTG
>JADBJO010017744.1:32500-36886 GCA_016801955.1 Conus betulinus | reverse complement strand
ACCATTTGTTCTTCCACCACCACCGGCCCATCACCACCACCACACCACCAACCACGCACCACCACCACCACCACCACTTCTTCCTCCCTCCACCCTCTCTGATGTAGTTTGGCCAGCAAAAACATTTCTTCATTTCGCTGCCTCTCCAAGACATTGAAAACTCGCCGGCATGTATGAAAAAACCAAAGGGAGAATGGCAAAGAGAGGAGGAAGATTTCTGACACATCCCCCGGATCACCAGAACGACAACATTGCAGCATGAACTGTGAGCACGATGTGTTTCCTGGGCGTATTGCAGGATTCCTGAGCACGAGTGTTTCCTGTGTGTATAATGCAGGATTCCTGAGTATGATGTGTTTTCTGTGTATATTGCAGGATTCCTGAAACATGATGTGTTTCCTGTGCGTATTGCAGGATTCCTGAGCACGAAGTGTTTCCTGTGTGTATTGCAGGATTCATGAGCGTGATGTGTTCCCTGTGTATATTGCAGGATTCCTGATGCATGATGTGTTTCTGTTGTATAATGCAGGATTCCTGAGCATGATGTGTTTCCTGTGCATATGCAGGATTCCTGAGCGACGAAAGTGTTTCCTGTGATTATTGCAGGATTCCTGAGCATGATGTTTTCCTGTGTATATTGCAGGATTCATGAGCATAAGTGTTTGCTGTGTGTATTGCAGGGTTCAGTGAGCGTGATGTGTTTCCTGTGTATATTGCAGGATTGCTGTGTTTGGGATGTGTTTCCTGTGTATATTGCAGGATTCCATGAGCGTGATGTGTTTCCTGTGTATAATGCAGGATTCCTGAACATGATGTGTTTTCCTGTATGTTATTGCAGGATTCCCGAGCATGACGTGTTCCTGTATGTATGGCAGGATTCCTGAGCATGACGTGTTTCCCTGTGCGTATTGCAGGATTCCTGAGCACGAAGTGTTAACTGTGGTGTATTGCAGGATTCATGAGCATGATGTGTTTCCTGTGTATATTGCAGGATCCTGTGCAGAATGTGTTTCCTGTGTATACTGCAGGACTCAGTTTCACCGTATCTGAATGTAATGTGTTACCACCTCTCTCCACCTTCCTTTTCCTCTCTTTCCTTTTGCTTCCCCGCCTCCCCTGCCTGCTCCCTCCCCCCCCCCCCCTTCTCTTCCGCCCTCTCCCAGACGCACACGCGCACGCGTATAAAGACACTGACTTACAGGCAGGCAGGACAGACAGGGCAGACAGACAGACAGACAGACAGACGGAGAGGACAGGACAGAGATAGACAGACAGGCAGACAGACGGGAGAGACAGACAGATAGAGAGACACACACAGAGACGGACAGACAGACAGAGGGAGAGACAGACAGACAGAGAGACACACACAGGCGGACAGACAGAAACAGATAGGGAGACAGACATATACATACAATAGCACACACACACACACACACACACACACACACACACACACACAACACAACGCACACACACATGTATCTCATTCCCCACTCACACGGCAGTCAGACCTCATCTGCTGCTCAGGAAGCTAGTCTTTCACGGTGGATAAACCGATGAAAAACTCAGTCAGATCTCAGTGGTGTTGGTTATAGCGACAGTAGCAGCCATAGTGGTAAAGACTGTCGTTAGCAGCAGCAGCAGCAGTACAAGCAGCATTAATAACAGTAGCAACATCATCACCAGTAGTTGAAGCAGGAGCAGCATCAGCCGCAGAAGCGGTAGCAGTAGTAGTATAAGTAGCGAAGGCAGTGGAAGTAGCAGTAGCAGCAGCAGCAGCAGCAGCAGTAGGGGCAGTGGCAGCATAAGAAGTAGAAGAAGTGGAGGTAGCCACGGTTAGTGGTGTGGTGGGGGTGTGGATGCATGGAGTGACGGGGCCTGATATTACTCAAAACACATGCTAGATTGACATGGACAACTAACTGACTGACTAACCAACCAACTGACTGACTGACTGACTAAGTGACTGACTGACTAACTGTTAAATCACTTACTAATTGATGAAATACCTAATTAACTGACTAGATAAACAGATAAAGGATCAGCAAATACATAAATAAACAGATAGATGTGTGAATATTAAATAACGAAACACAGGACCAAAAGAGAAAAAAATAATGACAATAATAAGTGAGCAAAGAGTGTAAACAATAAATAAATATGGAAAAATTAATTAGTAAACAAACAACCAACAAACAAATAAATAAACAAATAAATAAATAAATAAATAAATAAATGAACAAAGATAAATACACACATTCATGAATACATAGATAAAACATGAATATATCTTACACACACACACACACACACACACCCACACACACACACACACACACCACACACACACCTCCCGTCTAAACCATCCATCCATAGAAGTAAAATCAACCCTGAAAAGTCTTGCGTAAATATTTGAACGCATACATAAATAAATAAGAGATAGAGTTGATACAGAAAAAAGAGGCAACCAGCGGACCAACAAAAGAGATAAATAAAAAAAACAAATACACAAAATACACAAGATAAAACTAGTATATTAATGAATAGATAGATAAATAAATATATATAAATATTAAAATTACTAGAAAATAAATGAATGTCGGAATAAAGAATGACTGACTGAACAAACAAATGAAAAAAAAAACACAGATGAATAAATGAATGAGTGAATTAGCAGCGAAATAAGAATGAATTGATCAATAAAGAAGTAAATGCATGATATAATAAATGTAATGTAGAAAACAAATTAATAAGGAAACGATAAACAAATAAATACAATCTGCTGAGTGAGTAACAGTTCGGTTCGTGGGATAATACGCGCAATTTGCCAGTGAAAGTCCTGAGTGTGTGGTTGTTGGATAGCCATCCCCCTCCCCCCCCCCCCCCCCCCCCCCCCCCCCCCCCCCCCCCCCCCCCCCCCCCACCGCCCTCTCTCTTCTCGCTCTTGCCACAAGACCTTACGTAGTGGTCTATACTAGTTATTCGGGTTGTTCGGCAAAATAGGGGGGCTAGGTATGTTCGTTACGCACGTTTCTGTCTGTCTGTCTGTCTGTCTGTCTGTCTTTTTCTGTCTGTATTTCTGTCTGTCTGTCTGTCTTTCTGTCTGTCTGTCTGTCTGTCTATCTCTCTCTCTCTCTCTCTCTCTCTCTCTCTCTCTCTTCTTTCTGTCTCTCTCCCTCACTCAGTCTCTCGGTCACTCTCTCTGTCTCTGCCTCCTCTCTCTCTCTCTCTCCCACACACACACACACACACAAACACACACACACACACACACACACACACACACTTACACATACACACACACGCACGCACGCACGCACATGCACATTCACGCACGCACGCACGCAAGCACACACCACCACGCACAGCGCGCGCGCGCGCGCGCGCGCACACACAACCAACACACACACACACACACACACACAAACACACATCACTCACACACACTATGGCCAGATGAAGGAAAAGAGACTGTGTGAAACATTGATGTTAACAGATAATCAAAAAGTGTAAGTAGGCCTATACATCATCGGAACATTTTTTTGACGCCGTCACATATTAATTTATGAAACCAAACGTAAGAGTACCAAGTCCTGTTTGCGGTTATTGACCAGAATGGGACGCCATAGCCTAATGGTCATTATTCTTACAACTCACCGATCATCCCAGGATTTAAAAAAACAAAAAAACAAAAAAAAAAACCCACGGATTCTATGGTCCTTCATTACTGTCTTTAGTAGTCACCTTGGCTTCGATTTCCTCTCCACGGCTACGATGTACGCGGGGGATTCCGTGTCAAGCTGTTGGCGACTGTGGTTGGTGGAACCGAGGTGGTGGTGGCACCCTCGCAGGAAGACATCTCGCTTAGGCTGACTCCGTAGCCAAGCAATTATCTATCCCCAGCAGTAAGAAAGCTTAGCAGGTGGTGTCTAGCGTGTTTTTTTTTTTTTCTGCTGCTACACTACACTACACTAAACTACACTACACTACACTACACTACACTGCACCACACTACACTACACCACACTACACCACACTACACCACACTACACTACACTACACTGCACCCACACGGACACCACACGACACTACACGACACTACACGACACCACACGACACTACACGACACGACACTACACCGCACGACACGACACGACCACCAAGACACGACACGACACGACAACGCAATATAACGCAAAGCATTGCAAAGCAAAGAGATGCTTGGCAATGCAATACAAATGCTGTGCAACGAAGCGCAATGAAATCTGGTGCAATATTGTAATCAGACAGCACATACGTGAATGACCTCACTCTCGGGTGTGAAATTTCATGACCCCCCCCCCCCCCCCCCCCCCCCCCCACCCCACACCCCCCCTCTTTTTTTTT
>JADBJO010017744.1:22500-27500 GCA_016801955.1 Conus betulinus | reverse complement strand
GGGGGGGAAGAAGGGGGGGAGGGGGCAGGGGGGGGCAAGGTTCTAATATTGTTCCTATTTGTGCATGTCCGCATCAATATGCGAGACCTTCCAAGCGTGGGGGAGGGGGGGGGGGGGGGGGGGGGGGGGGGGGGGGGGGGGGGCCAGCTTTTGAAGCTGGATTTTCGCAAAGAATTTATGTTAGTCCATGGTGAGGTTTCTATATCCCTAGTTACTGTGCCACATAGGTGGATATCATCCTATTTTGGTCTGCTGATTGTTTGGTTGTTGTGTTGTTGTTGTCAAACTTTAAAATACGGTCTTGTGTAAAGAATTCTTATTTTCACCTTCTTGGAATGCACCTGATCACCCCCCCCCCCCCCATCCCCCCATCCCTCCCCTCCCAATTTTTCTTAATAGCCGCTTTCAAGCGCGCAAGATGATGAGATCGATTTCCAGGAGTTAATTATTCTTTCTTTGATTTGGTTTGTCCCCATCTTCTTCTGTGCCACCTCAGAGGCATTGCACCCACGCAGCGCGTTCCGACACCCCGTCCACAGCCACAGCCCGGCCCGGCCCGCCCACAGCCCCGGCATCGGCAATCCACAGGGAGCAGTCAGTGTCAAGTCGAAGAGGCAACCCACTGAGAGGAGACACTGCACTGCTGCCGAGTTACGTCGGGTGGTGACCGGTGGCGCCTGTTCTGATTCAACCCAACCTGCTAACCCCCCTTACTGACGGCAATAATTGCTTAGTCGTGGAGCCGGCGTGAGGGGGACCCTCCCTCTGGAAAGCGCCACCACGACCGTCCAACGACAGTCCTCCCACCCCACCCCCCACCCCTCGCCCGTCCGCCATGGACTCGCTGATACCGATGATCCCGACAGAATCAAATCTAGGCTACGGACATGGAAAGCACATCGAAACTGAGGTCCCCATGAGAGAAGAGCATGAAGGGGCACAGAATTTGAGACTTTTTTTTTATGCTATCGATGAGCATGAGGATGATGAAGATGACGACTACAGATCTCCTCCATTTCTGTCTGAGACTGCATGACGGGGCGGTGCTCTACGCTCACCTTCATAATATACCCTGGCGTCAACCAGGCCCGAGAGATACAGACGCTTGCGGTGTTGGTCAGGAAATTGAGCAACTCGATTTGTGTCGCTCCGATCTTCCTAACGAGCCTGTAGCAAACCCTACTCTGAGTAGAAGCCAGGAGCAGGGAAGAAAAAAAAAAACACACAAGGCTATGATGGGAATCGAACCCACGACCTCCCAGCCAGGAGTCTGCGATGCTAACCACTGTCACCACGGCAGCTGGCTGAGAGTTCTGTGATTCGCTTGACTGGAAACTATGAGATCCAGCACACGTGGGTTTGATGGGGAATCGAACCCACGACCACCCAGCCAGGAGTCGGCGATGCTAACCACTTCCACCACCGCTGCAGCAGCTGATTAAGAGTGTGTGATTCGCTTGACTGGAAACTAGGATCCCGCCGCTCGCCTGACGACCCTTCACAGAGCGAAACAGCTGGTCCCTTTGCTGGTTCTGCTGACCTTCCCTTTGAAAGACCAGTGGAACGAACAGAATTCTCAGTGGAAAAGAAATGTTACCTTTCGTAACCCATTTCCCCCCTAATGGCAGTCGGTCTGTCAGAGTTAAGTTCTATTAACTGGGACGGATTTTGATGGTTTTTTTTTTTTTTGTTGTTTTTTTTCGCCCCACTCTCTGTATGTATGTATTTTTTTTTTTAAGTTCGCCCGCACTCTCTGTAATGTTGTATTATGATATGAATATCTATGTAATTTATTATGTAATGATCTGTTATATATGCATGTATGTACAGTATATAATATGGCTGTATTAAGTCTGTTTGCCTGATCAGACTATGTATGTGTGCATGTCTCCTACTGATCGTCTTGTCTCTCTCTCTGTCATGTCTTTCTGTCTTCTCCTTCTCTCCCATCCACATCCCTCTCTCGCTCCTCTCACCTCTCTCTCTCATCTCTCCTCTCTCACCTCCTCTCTCATCTCCTCGCCTCTCGTCGTCTACTCTCCGTCCTTTCTCTCTCTCTCTCGATCCGTCCGTTTATCCTACAATCTCCTGATTGTCTGTCAATCCTATCTAATCTATCTAGAGAATTTATCTATCTTCCATGTTTGACTGGCTGACGGTCTATCAATATCTATCTCCTCTACCGATCTATGTATCTATCTATCTATCTATCTATCTATCTCCTATCAGTCTATCTACTATCTACTAGCATCTATCTAAACCCCCCCATCTATCATCCTATCTACCCATACCATCCATAATTCGTCTCTAGGTATCTAGATCATTCGATCTGTGTACCTGTCTATCTATCTATCTAACCTATCCTGCGATCTATCTATCCTATCTATCTATCTATCTAGCTATCTATCTATCTGTCCTCAGTCAGTTCTTGCTATCTCGTCTGTGTATCTAGCTCCAATCTCCACCTATCGATCCCCCCAAATCCATCTCTCATCCTATCATGACGCCCTGCCCATCCAATAAATCGTCTATGGTATCCACTCTATCTGAATCTGGTGTCTGTGTCGTCTGCCTGCCTGTCCTGCCTGCCTGCCTGCCTGCCTGCCTGCCTTCCTGCCTTGGCCTGTCCTTTCTGCCTGTCTGTCTGTCTGTCTGTCGTTCTATCTATCTATCTATCTATCTGCCATGCATTTTGGTTTGTGCTCTATGTAATGGTAATCAATGTTCCGGTCACAACCAAGGCAAGGAAACAGTCGGTGGAACAGCACTCAGGGTTTCTTGCATCACAGAGAAAACTGTCTCTTTCTTTCTGTGGCGTCCAGAATTGATTAAGGTGAAGCATCACATATTAACTTCACAAACAAACACACAAACACACACACACCACACCACACACACCCACACACACACAACACTCACACTCACACAACACCTTCACACTCCGCACGCCTGCACGCACACCCAAGCCCCACGCGCATACGCACACCCGCACACCACCCACACCCCACCACAGGGCACCAACACACACCACACACATACACACTACACCAACACACCCCACACACACACAAAACAACACAACCAGCACAACACACCCACACAAACACATACACACACACCCAGAGGCCATAGAGAAAAACTTGTACCTGTTACGCCGTAACTTGATTAAGTGTAAAGCATGCACATTTGAAAGTACCCACACGAGTAAAAATAGCACACACTGCACTTCACTGCACGCACGCAAGCACGCCCAGCAAACGCAAAACGCCCGCACGCACTACACAGGGTCCTACACGCACGCACTGGCGTCACCACACGCTGTTTCAACACGCATGCACACACTACACACACACCCACAAACACACACACACACCACACACACCATACTGCGCACTGAGCGCTCCCTCGGCTAGGGCGCGCGCGCGCACACACACATGCACGCACCGCACGCACGCGCACGTGCACACACACACACACACACTACACCACACCACACACACACACCTACCACCCACACACCACCACACACACACAGCGACACACCTACACGTGACACTCACTCACTTCACTCACATCACGAGGCACACTCACTCACTTACACGCACGCACGCACCAGACGCAACACACAACACACACACACACACACACACACACACCACACACACACACACACAAGACATGTACTAGCACGTTCGCTCTGTGCCCACACGCACACAGTCACACACACACACCACACACACCACACACACACAACACACACACACCCACACACGCACACAACACACACACACACGGAATCGATAAAAGAGTCATTGTCGTAAGCGTCCGTTTCATGACAATGGGCATTGGTGTATGCACTTTCTTAGAACTGTGTACTCGTCCCTAGTGCAAGATACAGTCCGCTGGAGCTGTGAATCTTGCCAGTCTAATTCTGGAAGACAGGGCTGATGGAACTCTTTTGATCCTCCTCCGAAAAATGACAATTTGGAGGCATCGCTGGAGGCAAGAGAATATGACGTAGATATCGTTCCTGTCATAAGTTTCATCAATGCATTTGTCGCTGCCTTACTCTTTATTTTGATTTCATAAGAGTGTTGTTTTTAACAATTCCCTGTGCCTCATTCGTTGAAGCTCTGTGCCTTCCTCGATGTCCATAACGAGTGTGAGTGTGGCTTGGTGTGTGTGGGTGTTTGTGGGTGTGTGTGTGTGGGGGTGGGTGCGTGCGTGCTCGCGCGTGTATGTCTGTCTGTGTGTGTGTCTTTGTGCTGTGTGTGTGTGTGTGTGTGTGTTTGTGTGTGATGGTGTGTTCTGTGGGACTGTCCTGTCTGTCTGTCCGGTGTGTGTGTGTGTGTGTTTGTGAGTTTGTTGTGTGTGTGTGTGTGCTGTGTCAGAGAGAGAGAGAGAAGACAGAGTCGAGAGAGGAGAGAGCGGGAAAGAGAGATAGAGAGATAACACGGACCTCACGGGATAAAATCCACAGGCCATCCATACGACAGACGAATTCCTCTGTGTGTGTGGGTGTTTGTGCGTGTTATGTGTGTGTGTGTTTGTGTGTGGTGTTTTTGTTTTTGTGGTGTTTGCGTGTGATTTGTGTGTGTGTGAAGATAGATAGAGAGACAGACAGACTATACAGACGGTTTAGAGACATCAAGCAGAGTATCAGGGGCTTGATCAAAGGACGAGAGATCGTCGACGTCGAGGCCCTGATATTTCACAAAGGGGTAATCCTAGGGCACTGGAGGGTCGCCGGTTCCATTCCGCCTTCTCCTGGCCGGAGAGTCCACCACCGGAAGGCCACCAGGTGCGAGTCCTGCCATGGGGGGAGCAGGGAGGATGGAGAACTTTTTTGAGTCCTCAAGCCGCACGTAACTTGGCTGGAGGAGGTCAGGTTATGATATGGATGTCCTTAATCATCTTTCCTAGTTTTTCTAGGTAAAGGTGGGCGTTAAGTACAGTTCGTTATTATCCCACTGTTTTTGGACGTGTTGGTAATGGTTTGG
>JADBJO010017744.1:0-15000 GCA_016801955.1 Conus betulinus | reverse complement strand
GTTGGCTCTCTTATTCCAATCATACCGTCCGTCTCCGTTTCATTTGAGCCATTGGCACTATAGACCTTAGGTCAAAACTCTGTACATTGTGTCACTTTATACCAGCTCTCCTCGTGAAAAAAAAAAAAAAACGGCTCGATTGCTGATGAGATGTTCAAGCAGACGAAAGGAGTCTGTACGGCTTGATTGCTGATGAGATGTTCAAGCAGACGAAAGGAGTCTGTACGGCTTGATTGCTGATGAGATGTTCAAGCAGACGAAAGGAGTCCTGTACGGCTTGTTGCTGACAAGCAGACGAAAGGAGTCTGTCTGGTGACTTAAAGCAGGTCCTTCTGTGTGGGACACATTAGAGAACAGAACCTTTGTCTGCGAGCTGAACCAGTCCTGTCTCTCTTTCAGACGTTTTTATTGCGGGTTGTCTGGATATTGCCACCTGCTGTTGCGACAGTTTACTCCAGCGCATCTATCTATCACCTGTCTCTCCTCCATTCATCATTCTGCCTTCATTCATCATTCCTGCCTTCATTCATCATTCCTGTGCACACACAATGCATCTCAGTCTTCTTTGTTTTGCTTGTGATCAACAGCATCGCCTTCCAACCAGATCGTGACAGCCCCTGTGACTAGCACATTTCGTATACTCATTGATGATCAGTCAGTCTTTTCTTTTTTTAATTCTTTCTTCTTCTTCCAGCTGGTACCACCTCTAACAAACATCAGCATACTCTGTTCATAGTTTTTGAGGCGGAAAAATGAATTCGCAGCGACGCGCCACGGACTTAGAAAGAAAGCTTAGCCATGGACACGTGTGGTATTTTCATCTCCTGTCCATATCCAAGAGAACATTGTCTGTGAGGCACTTAAAACACTTATTCTAAGTCACATTCTCAGCCGTTTCTAAGTTCCAGACCTCCCGAAAGAGTGTCGTGACAGAACGGTGACTGTACCCGGCTACAAGTCACACCAGAGCTCTGTCTGCAGTATTCTGCTGTAAAGTTTCCACATTCTGCAAACATGATCCATTGCTTCCGGCCGCGCTTTCCAAACCACCACCAACAGCACTTTGCAGACATAAGAACTTTCCAGACCTTCTGATCGGAATTTTCCTCTCAAGCTTTCTCTCAGGAGCTCACTCTCTCCTCCTGGAGGCAACCTCTGTCGCGATGACGATCGAAAACAGGCCGCTTCCACAACGCTGTCACCATCTGTAAGGGGTCCTTTCATAAGATTTACACTAAGATGCCCCTTCTGCTGTCGGTCTTAGAAGATGGAAGTATTTCATCGCCTGTGTACTGTTTTAACAAAGTAAGGTGTTGAAACGTGTTGTGCACCTAGTGACTGATGCTTTCCGCATACCGCAGATCGATGACAGAGACTGATTTTACTGCGCATCTCGGATCGGTGACACGTTCGATACATAAGGTTTGCTGTTTGTATTTCAGCAACCGTCATGATGTTATTTTTTTCCCGTACCAAAGTTGTCTCTGTTTGGCAAAGTCATAGCAGCGTGACGGGGATCACATTCACGGAGTCTTGGCTGATCATCCTTTGGGGTTTCCGGAACACTTCTCCGCCCTTCAGACCCCTCCCCCCTCCCCCCCCCCCCCCCCCCCCCCCCCCTTCTTCTTCTCCCTTCTCCCAGTCCCTGAGCCCGTGGATGGCAAAAAGATGGCTTCTTTTAACAGCACGTTTCATCTTTAATGTCCCTCCATAGAGAATCCTCAGGCCGCTCTTAAACCCCCTAGCCTTCTTGTAGGGCTAATTCATTCCGGTTCACATCAGTACACGTGCATGCTGGTACACACACACACACACACACACACACACACACACACACACACACACACACGCACGCACACGCACTTTTGTCTCCATGGCTCCATATTTTTTTTTTTTCTGGTGTGTTTGATTTTCTTTCAGCTCTCTCCTTTTATTCGTCATCTTAAGATTGCTCCCTTCGTAATTTGTGCTCACTCTTCCCTTTGTTTAAACACTCTCTTGGCAAAAGGGTTTATGGCTCAGAGCGCCTGATCATTCTTATTCTTCGGACGATTTATGCAGTCTGCCTCTCTCTCTCTCTCTCTCTCTCTCTCTGTGTGTGTGTGTGTGTGTGTGTGTGTGTGTGTGCTTTTGCACGCGGTTGTTTTGTTTGATAAATTTCGCTGTTTTTTCATTTGTCAAAACACGCACATAATGATAATGAAAGGGGAAGGGGGATAGAGGGTGGGGACGGGAGATGGCAGTGGGTGGGGGAAGGAGGGGATGTAAGGGATGAAGTGTGGATGACAAGCGAAGAGAAAGCTATTTTCAGTGGGCAGGATTCCGGCAAGACGCAGTTTGAATCAAGGCACCCAACCGTTTTCATGTATGCGTTTTAACATCGACGTTTTCTACATGCAAGACCTTACCTTGTTTCTGAGTATATTCCCGGTTTTAAAGGTTATCTGATACTTCCATTTTGATTTTTTTTTTTTGCTAAAGCTGCCTGTGCGAATGCTACGGATACTACAACGACACTACAAGAAAAGCCTTCTAATAGGATACTGGATAGTGGGTTGGTTTTAAACACGCACATTATGACTTCCCTTTGAAAAAAAAATGCTTCTGTCTGTCTGTCAGATTCGCTATGTGCCAGCGCGTGTACTTATCTGGGTTTTTAGAGAGCTCTCAGATGCTTTCTACTTAGATTCACTTCGATCCTTGAGGAATGGGAAACATAGTGAACAGGAATGAGGTTTGAGAATGAACAGCTGTTCCAGCGTGTAATCCTTGTACTATGCCAGAATCACTCGACACAGGGAAACACAATTGCTCACACGCCTTTAAACATCATTTTTCTCTCCCGTCTTTTCTTTACATCAGTAAAATAGTGAATAACTGAGAGAGAGAAAAAAAAGCTTAATGTTCTATATAATCGCCAAAATTTTTACAAGCCGATCGGTTTATTTTTCAACGAATCCGACCTTAAAATTTGACGTAAGAGAGCTTTGATTGGAAAGGGAATTTTATCGTGTTGTGTTTTGAACAGGGGCCCTCCTATGGAAAAATCTAACGGGTAACTTCCCTCGGTTGTTTTCCTGGCGTGGTTGTGTTTAGAGCGTGTTCAGATTGTATATTTTTTGTTCTTAATCCGGCCACAAAGACCTGTTCATGACGTTTTTATAATCTTTGCCATCTGCTAATATGAAAGCATCCATGTGAATTCGCCAGGTTGATTCACGACGAACGATGAAGAGTTACTCTGCTATATTTGACACAGATACTGTGGCTCAGCTTTGTTCAGTATTGATCAAGTCGTTTATCTCATCAGCTTGGAAGACATGGCGTTCAATGGTCTCATTTTCATACATGCAAGTTTAATTTTTGGTGCTGTCTAAGCTACTACATCACTGAGGTGAGAATATGCCCAAGCAACTCCTTCTAGTTGGTTAGGCTCACATCCCAGTTCTTCCTTATTGCAGATGTGGTCCTGGCTTTTAAACAGGGAGCAGTGAATATCAAGTCGCCACGAGGAAACTCAACAGAGGACACACTGCACTGCAACCTAGTCACTGTGATGGTGTTCGTTTGTGCCAGTTTTTGATCCAGCATACGCAGGAGACTGCAAGAGAAGGTCGTTAACTTAGTCACGGAGCCGCGTGAGAGAGCGTCCCCTTCAACATGGCGCCATCACATTCTGTCATTATCATTATGAATACTTATACAGCGCCCCATTGGCGACTAGAGACCCAGCTCTAAGCTCTTTACCATCCACACTCGCTTACATAACGCGCTGCCTGTCTGGGTAGTGCTGACGGAAGAGCTGCCAGCTGGCGCTTCATTCAGTCGTTTTCCCCCGTGTCATCCAGTCAATATCGTTCACACTCAGTGTCCTTACTTCCTTCATACTTTCCCATTTCTCACGTAGGGTGCGTGCTATGTGTAACGTCTCACCCATGCTAACGGCCAAACTGGCCTTCTCTTCCGAAAGTTGGTGATGGCATTTTACGTGTGCGCTAGATGTTAAAAGCGCGCGTTCACAAACGGAACCTCGGTTTAGAGTCTCCTTCGAAGGACTGTATGGGAAATGGAGTCAGAACCGATGTTAACTCCGAGGGAAAAAGCCCCCTGTACCGAAACGGCCCGGCGGAGATTCGAACCCGCAACCCCAGGATCACCAAGATGACGAGTCCGGTGGTCTACCAGCTGAGCTATTCCGGCCCCCATGAACTTGCCGACATCGATAACGGTGAGAAGATCCCACCAAGGGCAGAGACGTTGAAAGGGGTCAGAACTGACGTCGTCACAAAAGCAAGGCATGAAAGACCACAACTGCCAAGCTGTGTTAAACCTGGTCGATGACAGTGAGGATGATGAGCACGAGGCTATACTCCAGTCTGAAACAACAGAACAGGCTGTGTGCCCCAAAGCGCCTCTCGTCAGAAACACTGACATAAAGCAGGTGCGAAAAATACAGATCTGAAGTGGCAGTCTCTAATTTTTGTTTTTCAGCAGTATTTTCAGAAAGGCGTCCACGAAGTAAAAATAAATTCGACTACGTCTTCCCTTTTCTATGTCTGTCTGTCTCTGTCTGTCTGTCTGTCTGTCTGTCTGTCTGTCTGTCTGTCAGTCTGTCTGTCTGTCTGTCTGTCTCTCTCGCTCTCTCTCTCTCTCTGTCTCTCTCCTCTCTCTCTGTCTCGTCTCTCTCGCTCTCTCTGCTCTGTGTGTCGCAGCCGTAGCTAGCGTTAAGCGCATGTCTGGGGGGGGCTAAGCATCACCCTCAAGTCCTCAAAAGTCCTCAGCATCAAATCCTCAAATCGCCCCATAGCTTCCCAAAACGTTACCAGGAAACAAAACCCCAACGTCTTCGCAACCCTCCTCCCCCCTACTCCCCCCCACCCCTCAACCCCTCCCCCCCCCCCCCCCCCCCCCCCCCCCGCGCCTTGTTCGTTGCCCTTCCCATCCCTTCTGTTAATTCCAAATAATAGACCTGCCGCTGTTTCCCACAGCACAACACACCATCTGTTTCTTGATGGAGGTGATAAAAACCACGGTTTGAAAATGCGGTCTACGAAAAAAAAAAAAAAAAAGAGATTCCAGTTAGAATCAGGAAAGGACAATATATGAAACTGAAGAATAAATGAACAGCACCGTGATGATGGTGGGTGGAATTAATTTCAGAAGAAAAAAAAAAAAAAAAAAACACAGAGGAAACGCCATGGGAATAGTTAATTAAGTAAAGAGAAACACAGCCGTGAGCATGCTTTTTGTGCAGATTTCACAATTCTCTCTGTCTCTGTCTCTCTCTGTCTGTCTCTGTCTCTGTCTGTGTCTCTGTGTCTCTGTCTTTGTCTGTCTCTGTCTCTGTATCTCTCTCTCTCTCTCTCTCTCTCTCTCTCTCTCTCTCCCTCTCTCTCTCTCTCTCTCTCTCTCCCTATATGCAATTACTGCCCATTTCTTTTGGATTCACTAAGCGTTGAACTGAAGGTAAGAATCATTATACTTTTTTTCTGGCCTGACAAAAAAATATGTTCGATCACACACACACACACACACACACACACACACACACACACACACACACACACACACACACACACACACACCTCACACACTCTCACTCTCTCTCTCTTCACTATCCCTCCCTCTCTCTCTCTCTCTCTCTCTCTCTCTCTCTCTCTCTCTCTCTCTCTCTCTCCCTCCCTCCCCTTCTCTCTCTCTCTCCTCTCTCTCTCCTCTCCCTCTCTCTCTCTCTCTCTCTCTCTCTCTCCTCTCTCTCTCTCTCTCTCTCTCTCTCTCTCTCTCTCTCTCTGAGAACTCATACCGTCATTTTCAGTTAGAATGGAACAGCAGGTTGCAATAACTAAATTTGTTTTTCGTCGTTGCCCACCTTGTCTGGCATACCCCAAGGTTCCAGGAGGGGCTCATCATGGCGCACAGAATGCCTACAATGCACGCACTGAGACATTGTTTCACTTCCCAGAATTGTGTTTCGTGCAAAGACCTCACCCTTTCAAATGAAAGCTTTGCACGTTGGTTCACAAGTAATTTCGAAGAGCACATTTGGTGAAGTATTGTCTCACCTTCCGCATTAATGAAATAGCTTCACTTCATCATTTCCGACTCGCCATTTTTGAATGCTCAAAAAAGAATTTGTTCGTCTTGGGGAAAACTGATGCAAATGCTCCCAGTATTGGTACACGACGCGAAGTATTTTCTCCGCGATTTCAAAACAAACAAACAAACAAAGAAACAAACAAAAACCTGAAATGATTTTAAGCAAACAAGTGCATGGGTTCAAAGGAATTTGACGATGAAAAACACGTCGATTGTCTTGTTTAAAGCCAGTAAGTGTGGGATTTTTCTCATCTTCATTTTTCATCTGTCTGGGTTGTTTAAAACACAAGGGATAGTGAACATAGACTGTGAACTTTGATCGTTGATTTGTATCGATCTCTGGACATTGCCGTCACTTTTTTTTTCGTTTTTTTTTTAACTTTTTTTTTTTTTTTTTTTTTTTAGTAAACTTTGTTTTCTGTCGCCACTCTCGTTTTCAGTGTGATCACCTGTCGACAATAGCCGAATACAACACACGTCTTTCACAATTTCAGTGACGAGCAAAAGTGAAATGATGTCTTCACCAGTGTCTGTCTTGTCTTTCATTTCTGTAACTATCTTAAGTTCGTTTCACTACACATTTGTTATCTTTATTGGCATTCTTCACTCTGAAGAATTTTTTTTCTCTCTGAAGGTTTGAAAGTAAGGGTTAAAATAGTCTCTGAAACATGAGCAAGAGGGGATGACATCACCATTTTTATCAGCAAAGAAAATGGAGTCCTGTCTCACCTTGATTAGTTTTGATCAACATGAAATGATTTACCTTTCATTCTGACCTCACAATGTGTGTTGGTTGTCAATGAGACAACCATACGTGTTGGTGATTGTAATCAAGAAATAGACTTCGTCTACGCTAGCAAACGCGAATAATTCAATGATAAATTTACTGATTCGAATTCCTCTACTCTTGTCTGCAGCAATTAAAACCAAGATTCATATTTATCACTACAAGACGCAAATATCGATACTTTTTTTTTCTGTAGAACCTCCTTAAGTGGCGAGATTTTTTTTTTTTTTTTCATTGTGGATGTGGTTCAAAGTCATCAGTACGTGATGTCATCATTGATACGCATCTGTCAAGGTCTAGTAATATGACCATTTTTTTTTTTTTTGCATTTCTGTCCCTAAGAAGGCTTATCACTTGTCAAAAAGGGATATTCATCGATTGGCATTCTCAAAGCACACACCACACACACACACACACACACACACACAACACACACACACACACACACACACACACACACACACACACACACACACACACACACACACACACACACACACACACACACACACTCGTCTAATATCACATTAGTGAAAAGCCGTTAAAGAAAAGTACTACTACTACTACTACTACTACACTACTACTACTACTACTACACACACTAACCAACATCAGAGACACACACACAGACAGAGACAGAGAGAGAGAGAGAGAGAGGGAGAAGAGCGAGAGAGAGAGAGAGAGAGAGCTTCAATGCCTGTTTTGGGCCGTTTTTCAATCACATCTCGACTGTCTGGGACTCGGCAATTAATACTTTTAATTCCCTTGGGTCCTAAGCCTGCCAAATTCGGTTAGGAACATCTCTGTCATCTGATGACAAACGCCAGAGACATTAAAAAAAAAAAAGTCAGCTACATGAATTTACATCCACGCAGAAATCTTAACTGCTACATTCACTGTTGAGCAGTATAAAGGGGAAGTTGTCTGCTCTTAATTAGTCCTTATTACATCTTGATTGACTGACAATAGACATACTGAATATGACTTTAAACAGAGACACAATAAAGCCAACCTAGGCTTGAAATCTATCAGCTTGCCCTCTTCTTTTACCTCGTGGTAATTTTGTCATTACCATGTACTGATGGTTATGCTACGTCTGCCTAGAATGGATTTGTTCAAATGTTCATATTAGTATCGCACGAACGGATAATGTGCGTGTGGGTCGTAGAACTATAAACAAAAGGAATTGCGCTCTGATGTATTATGGGATGTTACTAGATGATTTGGGGATGTTGGGGATCTACTAATGCAACTGTGGGATGTAATAAATCGACCACTGCAGCTGACTAATGGACTAAGATTCCTATGTACTTATCGAGAGAGAGAGAGGAGAGAGGAGGAGAGAGAGGACGAGAGAGGGAAGAGGAGAGAGAGGACAGAACTATCCTAGGATAGCGAGAGCTGAGGGATGTGAATGGGGACCGAGAGAGGAGGCGGGAGAACATATCGAGAGAGAGAGGAGAGAGGGGAAGGAGAGAGAGAGAGAGAGAGGAGGAGAGAGAGAAGGAGAGAGAGAGAGAGAGGGGATGGGACTTTTCCGGAGAGAGATGAGGGGGAGGGAGTGAGAGAGAGACCGAGGGAGCACTGAGGACCCTGAGAGGGAGGCGAATAGGAGAGAGGGGTCAGAAGGAGGGGAGAGGGAGGGCGAGGAGGCGAGTGAGACTAGGCTGAAGGTCAGTCAGAGATTCTAGGCTGAAAGTGAGCAAGTGTAGGTTCATGTTCAGAAACATCCTTTCAATAAACAGGCTCTTAGAATTTACACATGTATTTATTTTGACTACAAGTTATAACAGACATTCCCAGGAAATCTAACTCTCAACTAAGACCCTCTCTCTGTCTAGACTAATAAAAATAGATACACAAAAACACAGAACTCACATACCTTAACACCATGATCACTGTGGCCAGGCCCGAAGGCCGAGAGGCCCAGCAACACCTTGACTCACCTAGAGGATGCCAGGGAGGGAGTTTTTTTGGGGAAGTTGATATCTTTAGTTTATATAGCTTTTGCCTGAGTGTGAATTGAATAACTGTGTAGCGTGGCACGTCTTTGACACAGTCAGAGAACGCCAGGCACTGGACATTATCGAGGTCTGGTTTTCATTACTGACCCACTGCTCAGGGATGGGGGGAAGGGGAGGGGCGTAGCAATGTGAGGGGTGGGGGGAGCAGGAGAGGGGACCTAGCATGTCAATGCATCCGGGTAGGTAATGAACGCATGTACCGCTCGGGGAGGGGGTGACACTGGAGAGGCTCAGAATGTCTCTCAGGGTGTGTGTGTGTGTGTGTGTGTGTGTGTGTGTGTGTGTGTGTGTGTGTGTAGCTCCTATGTATATCACTCTGTGATATTAGCGTGAATGTAATCATGCAGTTATTTAATGACAGAATTCTCCACGTAGGTTTTGTAAAATGTTCTACTGTTCTTGTTCTTTGTTTTAAAGCTGGGGTACTAGCCCCCTTCCTCTTCCTTCTGCCTCACCCCCCCCCCCCCCCTCCCACACACACCCACCCCCCTCCATTCTCTTTGTCCACTTTGGTTTGTTTTCCTTCCGTGTTATTTCCAGCCAGCTATTTCCCCTCAACTGTATTGTTCTTTGTCGTGGCGACACATGCATTGCTTTTCTTATTTTCAGCTTTGATAACGGTATGCTTCTTCGTTCCTTCCGTCTCTGGAATGAGTTGACAAGGTGCTCGTTGCATCTCTCTACCTCCTTCCCCTTTTAATCTCTTCCTCACTATCTCTCTTCTTCTCTCTGCACTTACCAAAGCTCTCGTACCCTTCGCTCTTCTTCACAAAAACTTTTGAAATCCCTAAGCGTTCTCTCTGAAATCTGTTGGCGAAAGAGCCTTCAGTTTTAGAGCACCTTCTATTTGGAACTCCCTCCCTGAAGACCTTCGTAATCAGCCTACTCTTTCTTCTTTTAAATCTCAGCTCAAAACTTACCTCTTCAAAAAAAGCCTATTCTCTTCTGTAGATGACTAGGTCTCTCCTAAATTCCTCCACAACTAGTCCGGTGAGGCAGTTTATGCATGTAGGTGCGTTTGCCATCGTGTATTTTCTTTTTGCTGTGTGCATGAATATTGTATGAATAGTGCGAGAGGCAGAGAGACAGACAGACAGAGAGAGAGAGAGGGACAGAGAGAGAGAGAGAGAGAGAGAGAGAGAGAGAGAGAGAGAGAGAGAGATAGAGATATGACGGATCGGATAAACAGTCAAACCAGTTTTCAGAAATATTGATCCGAAGCCAAGCCCCCCTGTTCCTGTTATGGAATGCATTAGACTATTTCATCACAACCTCCGCGAACTTACAGCATCCAAGACAGCTGCCAGTTGGGCAGTATGAGTGGCTTTCTGATACCCCCCGCCACTGCTGCCAACTCTGACAGGGGTAACGCGTTCTGATTATGGAAATAGGAAGAAGACGTAAATCTCCCGTTTTCTTTATCGAATAAAGTGTCTTGGTGAACGCAAGCCCCCCCCCCCCCCCCCCCCCCCCCCCCGATAGTTTATCGGCTGTGATACAGCTCAAGAGAATATAAGGACCACTCATGTTTTGGGCTAACGGCTGTTATTATACTGCTCCAAACGATATAGACACCACCACTTGTTGCTACTACTCTCTTGCGAAAAAAAAAAAGAAGATTTCAAATCTGTTGATATGAAACAAAAAACTAGCTCAAAAACAGGGTGATTTTTTTTTCTTCTCCTAAACCAGAAGCATAGTCCAGTGATGATAAATACATTGTGGATTTGTCTCGGTTTACTTTTTTATTTATAGTATCAAACATGGAAATTATTGAGCGAGTATTCTTTTGCCGCGATTTTTGTGGGCAACCATACTTTTGCCCCTTTACTCTTTTTTTTTTTTTTTTTCTGCACGAGAATCATGGTTTGCACGTGCAACCATCATTTATCTGCCCTGCCTTGTTTGCCTGACCTTGGCGCAAAGGTTGCAAGAATGAAACGAAAACTTTATTCTATAAGGCCAAGGCCCTCTTGGAAGAGGGGAACAAAAACAAATGCATATAAAACATCATCACATACAATAAACATTCAAGTTACAGCAGTCTGCCGTGCTTTAAATGCTTGATGAAGAATATAAAGTGCTAATTTTTCTGACTGTCTGACTCTTCGTTGAGGCCAACAAAGAGAGATAAACGAAAGCCATTTGGAGTATGAAAGAACTTTTTGAGCTATGAATTTTTTCTCTCACGCTATTGTAGAACGGACAACATAATAAGAAAGTGCATTTCATTTTCGACTTCAACTTTACATAGTTTACAAATTAAGACTTGTAGCCTATGGTTTCTATACCTATAGCAGTAAACTGACAAGTCAGAAATGCCTTATCTAAATTTATTTATGATATACTTAAAAAGCCTGTCAAGATCCATGCATAGATATGCAGGTAGAGAGCCACGCGGATAGCCGACAGGAGTGTCACTCACCGACAGTGGTTTTTTTTTTTTTTTTTTTAGCGAATGTCAGTGATCGTTACTTGATTTATTGATAGTGAACCAATGATTTGTTATGTATTAATCATCCCCCCCCCCCCCCCCCCCCCACACACACACACACACACACACGCGAAATTGTCTGTTTCAGACAGAGATCTCGCATAAATAACGTGCAATGTTTGTCTTTGTCATATCTATTTATTCAATCTAATCTAATCTCACCTGGTCAGAACTGATCTGTCTGACAGTCTGTCTATCCGTCCATCCATCCATCTGTCTGTCTGTCTGCCTGTCTATCTATCTATCTATCTATCTATCTATCTATCTATCTATCTATCTATATGGTCTGTCTGTCTGTCTGTCTGTCTCTCTCTCTATCTCAGTTTGTCTATGTTGCTGATCCGTGTGTGTGTGTGTGTGTGTGTGTGTGTGTGTGTGTGTGTGTGTGTGCGCGCGCGCGCGCGCGCGCGCTCGTGCGTCCTTGCGTGCGTGCAAGTGTGTGTGTGTGTGTGTGTGTGTGTGTGTGTGTGTGTGTGTGTGTGTGTGTGTGAGAGAGAGAGAGAGAGAGAGAGAGAGAGAGAGTTATTCTCAGTTTACTTACTCATATAGTCTGAGTCTCTTCATGCTCCCCCCCCCCCCCCCCCCCCCCCCCCCCCCCCCCCCCCCATGGGAAGTCTGTTCTTTTTCTGAGTTATTGTGTATCTGGGAAGGATTTGGATGTTTGCTCCGCTCCCTACCTGGACAGAAAAGGACCCAGGCTTTGAGTATCGTTTCTATTTGTGCATGCCCTGCATCATTATGTGCGACCTTCTAGCTTGGACAGTGGCTTCCAATATTGTTTGATAACCCTGTGATTTTTTTGTTGTTGAAGATTTTCCATCAATCCTTGAGGATTTCTTTCCCTCATCAGTAGGTCCCTGTTGGCCGCCTCATTGAGAATTCTGATTTTGAGGGTTTTTTTTTTTTTTTTTTTTTTTTTTGACGACGTTGAATCAACTATCGTAACTGAGATTCTTATTTTCATCTCTTCAGAGTTTGCTCCTGTATGATGGGGAATGGGGGGGTTGGGGGTTGGGGGGGGGGGGGGGGGGGGGGGGTGCTTTTCTGTGTGCAAGAGGAAGTACTTGATTCCCTAGAGGTTTACTGTGTTTGAATGGAATGCTTCTCACCAGCAGGCAACCAGCTCAGAACTCCGATCTCCAGATCTTTTGTTCATGTAAAGGCCATCTTGTGAAGGGTGTGCGTGGAGAACCTGACAACAATTCATGGATTTGACAGAACACTAGAAAGGCTGGATGGACTTCTTTCTCTCGAAGACATCATGACTGATCGAAACTAAAATGCTTTGAACAAGTAAAACTGAGATATTCCACACTATGCTTTTATGCTGGGATGCCGTCAGCAGGCCTAACCGAAACTGTCAGGAATCCCCGGAGACCTGAACTGGTATATTATATTGCGCTCTTGAACTGGATAACTCGCAGCAGCATGAAACAAAATGCAGTTCGTCTTCGTTTTCCCATTGTTGCATATTTGGAGAAGTTTATCCTTCCCTGTATATTTACTGTAACGATAACGGTGTTGTGCCATGTCTAAAATTCCCAGTCCAAATTTTGGTCATGATAAACTCTAAGTGCATTGCTAAATTCATTCGCAGATGAAGTTTCACATCGTGTATTGTACAAAATGTTGTTATGAACACTTGAATACTTATATAGCGCCTATCCTCGGCTAGAGACCAAGCTCAAAGTGCTTTGCAATCCGCACTCGTTCACACTACGGGCTGCCTACCTGGGTAGTGCCGACTGAAGAGCTGCCAGCTGGCGCTTCATTCAGTCGTTTCCCGTGTCATCCGGTCAATTTCATTCAACATCGTTCACTCAGTTTCCTTACCTCCTTCATTCTTTCCATTTCTCTCGCTGGGTGCATGCTATGTGTAACGTGTCATCCATACCAACGGCCAAACCGGTCTTCTCTTTTGAAAGTTGGTGATGGGATTTACGTGTGTGCGCAAGATGTTAGGCGTGCGTTCACACACGGAACCTCGGTTTACAGTCTCATTCGAAGGACTGTATGGAAAATGGAGTCAGAACCAGTGTTAACTTCGAGGGAAAAATCCCCCCGTACCGAAACGGTCTTGGCGGAGATTCGAACCCGCAACTCCAGGATCACCAAAATTACGAGTCCGACGCTGTACCACTGAGCTATTCCGGACCCCTTGTCCGAGACAAGCAGGCAACCAAGATCCTGTAAAAAAGCTGAAGAGCTCTTTGCGAGGCGAAACAACTGCCACTGGCTGGTCCTGCTCCCCTATACTTATGAGGAAGAAAACAGAACGAACAAACACACGAGAAGGGTTACTTTTCATGCCCCCTTCCCCATAATGGCAAGTTTTTCTGCTAAACGTGTCTATTTTAAGTGGGATGGACTTCGATGTTTGCTGCACTCTGCAGCTTTCGTTTGCCATCTAACCGTCTGTCCAGTTGTCTGATACATGCACGTTTACAGCCAAGGTGTGATCATGGGTGGGCATACATGACTTTCATATGTAAATGTTGATACATGCACGTTTACAGCCAGGATGTGATCATGGGTGGGCGTACATGACTTTCCGCAGCAGTGACATGACTTTGTTTTTGAAGCCGGATTAACTTGAATTTTTACATTTTATATCACACACACACACACAAACACACACACACACACACACCACGCACGCACGCACGCACGCCCACGCACACGCATGCATGCACGCACGCACGCACGCACGCACACACCACACACACACAACACACACACACACACACACACACACGCATGCACACACACACATACACACACAAACGCGCGCGCGCGCTCACACCCACCACACACACACACACACACAGGACACACACACACACACACACACACACACACACACACACACACACATACACACACGCACGCACACACACACACACACACACACACACACACACACACCACACACACACACACACACAAAAACCACACACAAACGCGCGCGCGCGCGCGCACCACACACACACACACACACACACACACACACGCATGCACGCACTCACGCACGCACGCACACACATACACACACAAACGCGCGCGCGCGCGCAACAGACAGACAGACAGACACACACACACACACACACACATACACACACACACACACAAACAACACACGCCCACACACAAACAAACGTCTGCACACATGCACACAAACGCCTGCGCGCGCGCGCACAACACACACACACACACACACACACACACACACAGGAGAGAGAGAGAAGAGGAGAGAGGAGAGGAGAGGAGATCCTTGGGAGAGACGAGTGGAGAGAGAGAGAGAGAGAGAGAGAGGAGAGGAGCGCGCGCGCTCGCGCTCCGCTAAAACAAAGAGACATCACCAGAAATCTTTTTCAACAGAAAGAAAAGTCGGTAATGCACTCTTCAGTATCCTCCCCTTCCCGCCCCCTTTAATCCCCCCACCCCTGTACAAGAGCTCAGCCTGTATGCCATTCTCACTATTACTTGGAACAAGAGATGACAAAACTTTTGAGCCTTCGAAGATGTGAAGGTGAAGACTGCGCGGAGGCTTGAAGATATAAAGATATGTCATGTGTCATAGTTTGTGGGCGTTCGTCATC
>JADBJO010017743.1:35000-36887 GCA_016801955.1 Conus betulinus | reverse complement strand
AAACAGCCTCCAAGTGTGACGGCAACACAGAAGAAAAGAAGAATGTGTCTGTCTATTGGAATGTGAGTTTCCGCGAAGAATGCCGCTAATCGTATGACAGTGCTATTAATGATACACTGGAACAAAAAACAGCAATACATGATTAGATTTTCCCTTGTAACATCTAGCATTCCGTGTTCTGCGCTTTTTGTGGCACCAGCCTTTAAGTTTACAGACTTTAGTAAATGGCGTTGCCTTGTCAAAAAAAAACAACAGACCAAAAACCAGAAGTAAGTAACAGAGACCGGAGAGAAATTCAAATATCAAGCAATCCCTATCTAAATCAAGCGTCCATTTTAACATCCACGTATTTTCGGCACAAGCCAAATCAATAGTGTCTTTGTATTTTTCAAGTTTTTTTTAACATCTGTGTCAGACATCGTGACATGCAGAGTGCGATAAACATTCTTGCGATTGGTTTGCACTTGAAGCATCGTTCACTTGTTGTTGAATTCTCCTGCTGCATTGGTGGAAACGTGAGGCAGTCTTCTTTTCATCTTCTGGGAGATTTCTATGCTTTTTCGGAGAATGTTATATAAGTTACATTCTGCATGGTCAACTTTGCAATTTTGTTTTTTTTCTCTTTTGCTCTCCCTCCCCCCCCCCACTTTCTCTCTCTTTCTGTGTGTGTGTGTGTGTGTGGTGTGTGTGTGTGTGTGTGTGTTGTGTGTGTTGTGTGTTGTGTGTGTGTGAACGTGCGTGCGTTCGTGCGTGCGCGCGCGCGTGCGTGTGTGGTGTGTGAGTGTGTGTGTGTGTGTGTGTGTGTGTGTGTGTGTGTGGTGTGTGTTGTGTGTGTGTGTGTGTGGTGTGTGTGTGTGTGGTGTGTGTGTGTGTGTGTGTGTGTGTGGTGTGTGTGTGTGTGAGAGAGAGAGAGAGAGAGAGAGAGAGAGAGAGAGAGAGAGAGGAGAGAGAGAGAGAGAGAGAGGCGTAATGGAAAAGTCATTTTTAGTGAACAACGGCCAGAACTGATTGTGTCACATCTGTTCAATATCAACCGTCAAAATGCCGAGATCCACAGCCTCACAGATCACACAGACAGGTAGACAGAGAGACGAGAAAAAGTAACACATGACAGAATAAGATAACCTGTCTACATACAGCTCCAATCCACCCCAATCTCTCGCGCACACACCCACCCCACCTAAAAAAAAAACAACAACAAAAAACAACAACAACAACAACAACAAAAAGAAAACAGAAAGGAGAAATCAAAGAAAGGAAAGAAAGAACAAGATAACGGGAAGAACAGTATTCCAAACGGGACCGATGTGGTGTGGTGGACAGTAGCTGGAGATAAAAAGAATCAAAGTTGTCAGTCTGCCCTTTTTGTTACGCCTTCCTTCCCCCACCCTGCCAACCCCCCCCCCCCCCCCCCCCCCCCTCCCACACCCCCACACCCCAACCCCCCCACCCCCCCCCCCCCCCCCCCCCCCCCCCCCCCCCCCCCCCCCCCCCCCCCCCCCCCCCCACACCCACCCCCCCCCCCCCACCCCCCCCCCACCCCACCCCCCCCCCCCCACCCCCCCCCACTCTTCCCCCCCACCCCCTCAACACCCCTTGGCTTTTAATATTTCTCTGCACCCCCCCCCCCCCCCCCCCCCCCCCCCCAGTCCTTCCACTAAAAGTGATTCAGACAATATTATAGTGTAGAGAGTGAACTTGATGTAAGGAATGAGAGAGATGCATTTTTTTTCAGGGAGTGTAAGGGAGTGTAAGAGTGATAAAGGAGTCGATCCATCAACAAAACCCTCAATACCTGATTTATCAAAAAGCTCTTTTGTTTTGGGACAATGAATCAGTAAATGATTGACACTTATAGAATCTCCACACATACATTTAATATCTTTG
>JADBJO010017743.1:25000-27500 GCA_016801955.1 Conus betulinus | reverse complement strand
GCATACCTTGGGCACACAAGCAAAAAAAAAACAAGGTCTTCAACACAGTTCAAGTCACAGACTTTACAAATTGGATTTGACAAACATTTGCCATAACGTGGGATTCCATTTAGTGGGAGTCGATTTGATTTAACCAGACAAAGAACACGACGGTGCTCGTAATTTTCTAACTGGCTTATGTAGGTAGCCCTTAAGATTTCTGGTCGGTATAGGATGTAGTCTCCTTCTGTTACAAACTGATTCATGCCAGCACTGACGGAAATTATCCTCTAATCTTTCTTTGAATACTTTAAGAAAGTAGCTTGGATTTCCAACATCTTGCATCACCCATACATAGCCAAATCCAAATTTACACAAAATGGTTCTAACTCGAGTAGCCCAGTTCTGTCTGCCATTGTTATCATGCATAAACAACATATTGTAACATTGACGAGGATAGCGGTCATGTGATAATATAAGAAGTCTGCACCAGTACCTAATAAGCTGTACATAGGCATCAATACATAAAGGAAATCTACCACACTCACCCAAAGCAACATTATTTTTTTACATCTCCAACACTCAAAACCATTTTACATATTTTCGTTTGCACCTTTTCAATTTCTTCGAAGTGCTGGAAACCCCAAATTTCTGAGCCATATAAACAAATTGGCTTGATTTTCACACATCAAAAATCTTAAAAACAGTATGAACTGGCATTTTTCAGTTTGAAATATAACTTCTTAATTCCTGCAAGCGCTCTAAGTGCCTTCCCAGAAAGATTACTTACAGATTTTGACCAGTTCAAAGTAGCAGAAAATATCACTCCCAAATAGTTGTACATGGGTTCCACTTTGATTCGTTTACCAGCATAGAACCATACCTCAGATCTTTTCAGAAAACCACCGTTCTTAAAGACAACTACTTTCGTTTTTTCCATATTCACCTTTAGTCCAAATTTCCGACAGAAAAGATCCAAACAGTCAATTTTCTTCTGGAGGTCAGTCACAGAGTCAGAAACCAAGGCAATATCATCTGCATACATCAATAAAAGAATGCCAGTTTCATCTGAAAACACAGAGGAGTGAGTTGCGATCAGCGCTAGCAGGCAGACGTGTTTTGGCTACACTGCAAGTTTGTCCGGCGTTTTTTTTTTGTTAATTAGCGATTAACTGTGTTTCTTAAACAATAGCTATATTGACAACTGGATTCCTGTCAACATGCCGACTTCGTAGGTATGTTTCCGAGCTTCCTGTGGCCAGTTTTACTGGACTTTTCAGGCTTTTTCTGTGGAAGCGGGCCAAGGAGGGAGGAGACAGCTGCAACAAGGCGACTTTGTCGAGAGATGCGAGTGAGAAGTTTGTCTACAGTGTTTGTGCTGGTGTTTGTCACGCATCCCTGCTTCAATGTGGGGACATTGAACCTCATCCTGGCCCTCCCCAAAAAACAGACAACACTGCATTCTCCTGCCAGAAAAACGCTCAATTCTGCAAGTGACAACACTGCCGGTGATGTATCTTTGGTCGATGTCATGAATATGCTGACAAGTATGGACAGAAAGATTACAAACATTGAAGAAAAGATGACTACCTTTGATTCCAAGCTGAACGAAATGCAAACAGAGATTGATGAAGTCCGCAGAGAAAATGAAGATCTGAAGGAAAGAGTGACAAATCTGGAAGGAAAACTTGAAGATCAAGAAAGTAGGGGACGACGGAAAAATCTGATTTTCTACGGCATCCCAACTGGTGACCGAGGAATTGAGACGTATGCAGACTGTGAAGGGAAGGTGAAGAAAGTGCTGAAGGACAAGATGGGCATCCAGGAGGATATCCCCATGGAACGCGCGCACCGCCTGAAGGGTGGGAAAGGCCCACGCCCCGTCATCGTTCGCTTCGAGAAGTTCAAGGACAAGGAGAGGATGTTGTCCGAATGCAGGAAGCTGAAAGGAACGAACCTGTCTGTGTCAGAGGACTTCACTCTGAAGGTGAGGGAAAAGCGGCGCCAGCTGCTCCCTTTTCTAAGAGAAGCCAAATCTGCAAACAAGCGAGCCTTTCTGCGTTTCGACTCCCTTGTCATAGAAGGTAAGCACTACATCTATGACCCAGAAACACAACAACTCCAAGAAAAAAACTGTAAACAAATGACGGGCTGGCCGGCTTTCTCTCAATGCTCCTAAAGGGAGGATTTCCGATTTACCCCCCCCAACCAACGGTGATGATCAACATTGTATGTGTGAATCAGTGAATACAAACAGTGTGACGGAGTGTTTAGCAAGTCTGGATACGCATACAGAACGCATTGATTTTGACACACAGCAGTCTGTGGCATCGCGTAACACTACGAGGGACAGTAACACACATCTTTGTTCACTCAACCCACGTTAGAAAGTAAACAGAAGTCTGAGTTTCGTATTATGGCATGGAATGTTCAGGGTCTCTCTCAAAAGTTACAGAGTGCTTCCTTTAAAATGTTCTGTTCAAGTTTCAAGATTTTCTCTTTTTCAGAGGTTTGGGCATGC